>JADBJO010007756.1:62500-67949 GCA_016801955.1 Conus betulinus
TGTGTGTGTGTGTGTGTGGGGGGGGGGGGGGGGGGGAAGGGGGGGGGGGGGTTACTTAAAAAAACCATCGAGCTCCAGTGCTGAGAGTAGAACACTGGTCCATAAAATGTATTGCGTGTCAGTGTAACTGGAAATGACGTTTATGACGAAGAAATGACAACAACAACAACAACAACAACAAAAATGACTAAAACCAAACACAAAAACAAACAAAAACCCATATATATAAAGAGCAAGAAAAGGTTGATGTGTGTGTGTATGTATGTGTGTGTGTGTGTGTGTGTGTGTGTGTGTGTGTGTGTGTGTGTGTGTGTGTGTGTGTGTGTGTGTGTGTGTGTGTGTACATGCGCGCGCGCACTCACACACACACACACACACACACACACACACACACACACACACACACACACACACACTCACGCACAGAGACACACACAGAGAGACACAGAGAGAGAGAGAGAGAGAGAGAGAGAGAGAGAGAGAGAGAGAGAGAGAGAGAGAGAGAGAGAGAGAGAGAGAGAGAGAGAGAGAGACTCAAGACTCAAATGTTTTATTCATAAAGGCCATAGCCCCTTAGAATGGGGATATACATTTTAAGTCGCGCACATGCATGTTGGTCTTTTCATGTCGTAAATTGCGGAATGAATTGTTTCTAAGAAGATCTCTTAACATTGGGCAAGCCAGCACAAAATGAACTTCGTCTTCTTTTACATTTCGACACAATGGACAGATCAGATTTCTTTCGCATAGCTGTCTATAGCGATAGTAATGACTAGCAATATCAGATACACCGAATCGAAATCTAGTCATAATGTGTTTGAAATGCTTGTCTATTTTCATCGTAATGTAAACTGGTATACAGCGCAAATGACTATACGTTCTGTATAATTCAAATCTCTCACTATTTTGTACGTGTGTGTTCCAATTTTGCCAACTGCAATCAATCAATCTTTCTCGGAACATCTTCATAAAAGCATTCATATCACCAACACCTTGGTTGAGCCATACAAAACCAAATCCGTATTCATATAGTTTCATTCTAACATTTGTTACCCAGTTTTTTTCTTACCTCTATTGTCCAGTTCTAACAGCATTCTATACGCTTTGCGTGGTAACCTGTGATCTTGCATCTGTGATATTTTTAACCAATATCGAATACATTTTACAACAGAATTCAAATGAATAGGATATCTAGCTGTTTCACCGTATACTAAATCATTTGGTGTCTGCAACGACACCCCAAGAAATTTCTTTAGAGCAAACAAATGGATTTTTTCACAATGTACAACAGCAGCATCTAGACCCCATATTTCAGCTCCATATTGCACCATCGGCTGAACTTGACAATCAAACAGTTTCAAAAACAAGGTAAGGGAATCGTTATGGAGTAATGATAATTTCTTTAGTATGCACAGCAATGCATGTTTTGCTTTACTGACTAAATCTTTGCAGGTATAGACGAAACTCAAGCGTGTGGAGAAGTATATACCCAAGTATTTATATGCATTAACAACAGGCATTATAGATCCATTGTATGTCCATCTTTCTCTCGCTGCAAGATACCCTCCCTTTCTGAATACAATTATGTTGCTTTTTGCTTTATTAACTTTTAGTTGTAATGTAGCAGTAACTCTTTGCAGGGTGTTTAATTGAGTTGTAATCCAATTGCTGTCTCTGAGACCAAGAAGACCACGTCATCAGCTAAAAGCAGAATAAAGATTTCCGAAAGTTCATTCATAAAATGTGCACCGTGCCTTCCAGAATGTATAACTTCTTGTGTTAATTCATTTATGAATAACGAAACAAAACTGGGCTACAAACATCCCTGTTTCACACCAGAAGTACAGTTTATATAATCTGTTATAGCAGCACCAGTTCGCACCCGTGCCTTTACACAGTCATACATACTTACTATACATTTATACAGCTTTCCATGAATACCATTTTTAAGCAAGATGGGCCACAATATAGTTCTATTAACAGAATCAAACGCCTTCTCGAAATCAATAAATGCGACATACAGTTTACGATTTAAGCAAAACTGTTTCTGTATGAATGCCATCAAAGTAAATATATGATCGATAGTAGAGTAGTTTTTCTTGAATCCAGCTTGATATTCTCCAGTAATGTTATTTTCTTCCACCCACTCTTGCAGTCTCATGTTAATAACAGCACTGTATAATTTGCTGCACACATTACATAACGAGATTCCTCTGTAATTATTCGGATTGTTTGCATCGCTTTTTTTATATAAAGGAATGACTATAGATTCTGACCAACATTTGGGATATATCCCTTTATCAAATAAAGAATTGAAAAAAATTAACCAAAAAATCCAAAAACACTTTTGACTGGCAAGCAGTTTTTTATTATTTCACCAATAATTCCATCTGGGGCCAGCTTTACGAGGTTTTACTTTTCTCAAGGCCATTAAAATTTCTTCTCTGGAAATCGGACGATTTTGATTGTCATCATAATCGTTGTCATTTAGGTAACTGTCACCGACCATATCATTTTGGGAATCAAATTTTCCTTCCAGTAGATCTCTGAAATGATGGAACCACATTTCTGAACTAATATCATTCACAGGTTGTTTTCGTTTTCTAGAAATTTTGTGAATGCGATCCCAAAAATCTTTTTGGCTGTTTACAGACTGAAGTAATTCCTCCAACAGATCATCATTGAACTGTTTCTCCTTCCTCTTTAAAAGATGTTTATATTCCCTCCTGGCCTTACAGTAGGACTCCCGAGAAGGTGTGGACAAAGAACGCCGGAATTTCTTCAGTAAATTTCGAGCTTTTTTCTTTTGTTAACTCGGCATTCGGTATCATACCAGTCCTCTTCTTGTTCATATATGCCGAGAGTAAACTGCTTTTTCATACTCTCTGCCGCCTCTTTCACACAACAATTAAAAACATCTAATGCCTCGTCTACATTAATGTCTATCAGACTAATTGCCCCTTGCATACGCTCTGCATTTCATTAGAAAAAATCGCACTTTTAAACAGATCAATGTGATCTTCATTCCAGACAAATTTCTCAATCGTACAGCGCCTGTTGTTTACTTGTGCACAGTTTGGTTATGACATGAGACGGTGAGGTTCAGTTCCACAGGCATATGATCAGATTCAATTTTCTCAGATACGCACATCTCACACCAATCAGAAATGATCGAAAACATGTCAAAGGACATCAAAAAATAATCGTTAACGCTACTACCATTATCACATATGTATGTGTAGCGACCTTGAAGGTCGCCCTTACACACGCCGTTTAAAATGCACAGTTTCAGAGCAATACACAGATTGAGAAGTAGTTTCCCATAATTATTTAGCACAGTATCTTCAGAGTTTCGAACATGAATTGGTCCACTTTTATGTTGATCATCATACACAGATATGTCTTCTTCAAAATCACAAGAAAAGTTTGACACTCTGCTATTCAGGTCACCGCCAACAATCACATACATTTTCATCTTTAAATAAAAGTAAGCAATCACACAAAAAAATTCTTCAAGCAAAGAAACTCCATTTTCCTGATCACAATGAGAGTAATATGGGAGAGAGCCTTCTGGAGGAATATATGCACACACATACATGACATGTTTCGCTGTGCCAAGTAAGGATTTATCAATAATAAAGGCATAAAACAAATCAGATGCAACATCCACTGCTTTAACATAGGGACAGATATCTTTTTTCACCAGGCACACCAGTCCACCGGAACGCCTTCCACGTGCCGTGAACTTAAAAAGGGTTTACAGTAAACAGTGTATCCAGCAAACATAGGCGATTGAAAAACATCAACATGTTTCAACAAAACATACAAAATCAAAACTAGAAACGTATGAAATAAAATCGTTATCATTCATTTTCGAAAGTAATCCATTTATGTTCCAATGAAGAAATGAAAGAGATTTCAGTTTATTATAAATGTCAACGTGACACGAATCGTAATTTCCAGTAGAATGGGCATTTCCAGAAAAAACACACCAACGTCTGTGTTGTTCCTATTTTCAACTGCCACTGGGATGACCGAGTTTTCACCAGAGTCAAAACACATTCTATTTCCAGCTCCACGTGCTGACGTAGTTGAACACAGGGTGGACACAGCCGGTGTCGATTCTGTGTGGTTCCTTTTCGCAGTGCAGACACATTACTATTAAAATAAAAGACCGGCCACGTTCCTATCTCAGTTCAACGAGTCTGTCGTCAGCCCCTACAGTGTAACGCTTGCCGTCGACGAGGAGGTAGTTGTTGAAGATCAACGTCGCGCGTTTGCCGTCACTCCTAGCTTTCTTGAGATGGGGAGTCAACCTTTTCCTCACATCACGCACTTTAGCGGAGAAGTCCTCACCTATGAAAACGTGTGCTGCCTTGTAGTTTGCGTTTTTTGACTTCAGGATCTCCACCTTCTGTTTGTAGAAGACACCTTGCGATCACCTGGGGAGTCCTGCCGGTTGTTGAGTCGATGAACCCTGTCAAATTCGATGTCCTGAGACAACTCCACTTATCTGTAGCAAGGTCTTTCAACATATTTTTCACAATCTGCAGGGGTCTCACTCTCCAACCGAGGTAATCCATAAAAGATCAGATTGTTTCTCTTGGATCTCCCCTCGAGATCATCAGTTTTTTGTTTTCCAAGTCCTCAATCTTCTTCGTCAGGTCCAGGTTTTGCTGCTGCAGACTGCTAACTTGCTCCCGGAGATTCCCCAGTTCCCCCTGCATGATACCGTACTCCTCGCGCAGGGCGTGCAAATCTTGCTTCACTCTCATCTAACTTGGCGTCAAACTTCAGCTCCATGGAGTTTAACTTGCACATGACGTCAGCAAGCGAAAATTCTTTCCCTGGTAAACTGGAGGCTCCGTCGGGGGGATGGCCAGGTCTCTCCATGCTGGGTCTACGACTTGCTGTTCCTCCGCTGGCCATGTCTCTGGTCTGGGATGAGTTTGGCCCTGGGTTGGTCTCAACGTCTCCACACTGGAGAAGAAAACCTCCCCAGAAACAAATACGAGAGGAGCAGACCTAACATAGCACCGTCTGCTCCGCGCCTCAACTTTATCATGGCGACCCGCATAACAAGTTTCTCTCTCGCTCGTTTGAACATGAAGCACTGAAATACGAAAGCAGAAACTGCCACATATCGCCCTGAAATCCGTACTTCCAGACGGCATAGTTCTTCATGCAGTACCTGATCCAGTCCTCCTGAGTGTTGACTCTGTCAACACACAGCATGCAGGAAAAAAGTGTTAGTGGACCAGACAGTTCCATCCTTCTCTCTGTCATCTCATGCAGTTCATCTTTCCCAGTCGACCACGTTCTATACTCACTCATACCATGAGGCTGCCTACTGCTTCTCCGGTGTCGATTAGGCGTGGTATTGGGTATGTTTTCTTCCTTTACGTTTTTTTGTTGTTTTGTCAGCTATGTTAGATTGAACTCAACTGTC
>JADBJO010007756.1:78335-80835 GCA_016801955.1 Conus betulinus
AAGTTTTGAGGTTTTTTCATGTGGCTGAGAAAGCTGAGTTTTTGGTCAAAAATAACTCCTAAGAATTTGGCCTCTTTGACTGATGGAATGGGGAGAATTCCCTATTTTGACTTCAGGATCTGGAAAAAAAAAAAACTGACGAAAATTATGGAAGTGAATGCACTGTGTCTTCGTAGGAGAAAAAGTGAACCCACTTTCATCCGCCCACTGATGAATTTTATCCACACAAAGCTGGAGCCTGCACTGACACTCGGGTACAGGTTTCCAGTTGTGTAGACAGCAAAATCATCCACAAACAATGAGCAGTCTGAACCCTGTTGAACCGACTTCACAATGTTGTTGATCTTGATGCTAAAGAGGGCAGGAGACAGTATGCTCCCTTGTGGAACACCCAACTCCTACTCATGAACATCAGAGAGAGTGGTGCCAACCCGGGGCCTGAAACTGTCGTTTGCAAAAAAAAATTTGAATGAAAAGTGGAAGGTGACCCCGAAAACCAAGATCATGGAGATCATGAAGTATCCCAGACTTCCAGGTGGTATCGTAGGCCTTTTCCAAGTCGAAGAAAATTGCCACTGCATGCTGTTTGTTCAGAAAGGCGTTCCGAAGCGTAGATTCCAGACGGATCAAATGGTCCACTGTAGTCCGATGTTTGCGGAAACCACACTGTTGTTTCGCCAAAAGGCCATCGGTTTCGAGTTTCCACATGAGTCTAGCATTGAACATTTTCTCCATCAATTTACAGGCGCAGCTGGTCAAAGCTATCGGACGGTAGTTTGATGGGTTAGAATGGTCTTTTCCAGGTTTGGGAATGGGAATGATGAGGGCTTTTCGCCAAGAAGGTGGAAAGAATCCACTAGTCCACACACATGGTTGTATACATGTAGCAGGATGTTCAGACCTTTTTGCGGAAGATGTTTCAAAAGTTTATAATGGATTTCATCTACACCAGGAGAGGAATCGTTGCAAGAAAGTAAGGCAGATTTCAGTTCGTTTAAAGTGAATGGAAGATTGTAGTCTTCCATGTTGTCTGACGAAAAGTTGCAGGGTGATTTTTCTTTAAGGGCTTTGTTTTTGACAAAACTGGCTGATCTGTTAGAAGAGGAAGAATTCTTTTCAATGGTTGAAGCAAGCAGATTAGCAACTGCTTTTTTCTCTATTATAAAAGATTCAGAAAACTTGAGATGGTTCACAGTGGGGCAGGTGTCTTCCCTTTAATTTTTTTGATGATTTTCCACACTTTTTTCTTCGATGTTTTGGATGTGAGACTTGAGCAAAACTGTCTCCAAGATAATCGTTTACTGGTCTTATATATGTTTGGATTTGGTCCTCAATTTCTGATGTGCTCGGACGTCAGGCATCGAAGGTCTGCAAGAAACCCGACGTTGAGCTCTTTTGCGGGTTTTGTTAATTTCCTTGCATTCAGAGTTGAACCAAGGAACTTTTGGCATTAGGGGCTTCTTGGAAGATGTCTGGATGGTTGACTTTGCGCAATTCAGTATGAAATCTGAAAGACTTCCTGCCGGATCTTCACTTTGCAGGATCTTGTCCTCTTCCAGATCCATAAGAGACTTAGTGGCAAAGAGGTCCCAATCTGCTTTGTTGAAATTGAGGCCTTCTGGCAAAGACTCACTCTCTGCATTCGTACACCGAAGCAACACAGGAAAGTGGTCACTACCATGCTGGTCCTCACCAACCTCCCAAAAACAAAATCCAAAAACAAAGATGGGTCACAGACAGAAAGATCCAGACAAGATGCGGTGCCATTAGCAGAGTGAGAGTAAGTTGGCGATTTCCCATTCAAAAACACACAAATCAAGCTCCGAAAACACTTCCTCTAAAAGCAGACCCTTGGTGGAGATCTCTCACTTCCCCATTGAGGATAGTGGCCATTCAGATCACCCAACAGCAGGAAGGGTCTAGAAAGCTGCTCCAAGAGCGAAATGAGGTCCCGTTTGGTGACGCAGATATTTGGAGACAGATACAAGCTACAGATAGTAATTGTTTTGTGGAGAGTAACCCGAGCTGCCACTGCCTGAAGCGGAGTTTTCAGAGCAACTGGGCTGTACAGAACAGAATTATGAATGAATAAGGCTACCCCACCAGAGACACCATGTTCAACAGATTGTGCAGGTAGATTTAGAAAGTTGTAGCCAGAAAGTTTTGTCAGACTTGAGAAGAGTTTCTTGCAGTGAAAACTAGCATGGGCCTAGCCTCACGGCACAACAGCTGCAGTTCTTCATAATTGGACGACAGTCCCTGATATTCCATTGCAAGACTGTATCCATTGTGGATGAGGATTTTAGTCATGTCTATGTCCTCTTCCTCTTCGTCATATAGAGCGTCAAATGCATTTTGCAGTTTGAGCTCCGCCTTCTTAAGCCTGTCTAGAAAGCTGCTCCTGACCTCTACCATTCCTTGAAAGCTTGATGTATCTGAGGTTTCTTCTTCCCTGGAGGGGAAGAGCTCAATGGTCTTGATGGCATTGGTGGAGGCTTTC
>JADBJO010007756.1:85835-133335 GCA_016801955.1 Conus betulinus
GCAGAATCCATCGCCTCTTGAACTTTCCATTTTCTGCCTGTCTTCAGCTGGGGCTTGATTGTTTCTACCACCTTGTCCCCTGAGTCCTCCAGCATGCATTGAAGTCTGATCTTCCCTGCTTTGTATTCCTCCAGGATGGATTTTAGTGGTAGTTTCAGCTCTGCTTGGCAACAGTACAGCGCTATGTCAGTCAGACAGGGTGGGATACCAAGCCATTTCCTTGTGAACTTGTTGATTTTGGATTCCATTGCCTCCACTATGCTGGTGCAGATGTTGTATATCATCAGAGGCCATAGGAGCTTTGGTATCAGCATGAACTGCAGACACCAGACCTGTATTTGCCAGGGAGCCCACACTGGTCAATGGTCTCCAAGCCTTCTTCCGATATCTGTTTGGTTTCTTTTGCTCTTTGTGAGTCTTTCAGCGTATCATCATACATCTTCCAAGGCTCTTGACTGGCTCTTCTGTGACTGTTGGAATGGCCTGGTTGGCAACACTGAAGACCATAGATCCGGCCACTTTTCCTTTCCTTAGTGAGAGGCTCCGTGATTTCTTTGGCTTGAACTTCATTCTGGATGAGGCACACTATGTCATCCAGCCTCTCCAGCACATGACGTGTCTCATCTTCTCTGGATGAAATCACTGTAGTGTCATCCATGAAGGCCTTGAGAGGGGGCATCTTGTATCCATCACCAAGGTCTGTTTGTCTTGCGTTGCTTGTTGCTGCTTTCAGGATGAATTCCATTGCCAACACGAACAGTATTGGGGAAATTGCACAGCCCATTGCAATGCCCACTTCCAAGTTGATCCAACCTGTTGTGTACTCTCTTGGTAGAGAACCGCACTGAGGAGCCATTGAAGTATTTCCTGAGCATGTTGCCATGTTCTTTGGCACATGGTACATCTCAAGAGCCAACTGTATCATCACATGGGGTACAGATCCATATGCGTTTGCCAGATCAAGCCACACTACGTCCAGGTCTCTCTTTTCTGTTTTTGCTCTTTGGATTGTGTCCCAGATCATTGTGGCATGTCCTACACAGCCAGCCACGCCTGGGATGCCACCTTTCTGGACTGACACATCCAAGTACTTGTTTTCCATGAGGTACTTGGTCAGCCTTGCTGCCATGACAGAGACGAAGATTTTCCCTTCGACGTTCAGTAGTGATATTGGCCTGAACTGGCTGATGTCACTTGAGTTTTGCTCTTTGGGGATGTACACACCATCTGCCGTCATCCCACTGGCCGGTGATCTTCTGGTTTCTCCAAGCTGATCGCAGCAGCCTGTGGAGCCACTCCAGCACCTTGGGACATTTCTTGTACAGCTGGTAAGGTATTCTGTTTGGCCCTGGTGATGAGTTGGCTCTGGCTTTGTCGACCACCTTCTTGATTTCCGCCAACGTTGGAGGCTTGTCATTGAATTGTTCCTCAGGGTTGGTTGGCCACACCAGACCTTGGATGTCGAGTGGTGCTTTGCTCTGTGAGTCAGAGTATGTTTTCCTCAGATGCTGCTCAAGAACTCCTTTGTCCACACTTAGGGTCCCAGATTTTGGCTGTTCAAACAGAGTTCTGGCAAACTGGAAGGGGTCTCTGAAGAAGCGTTCTTGTGTCTTCTTTTTGCTCTTCCTCTTCCTCGCAGATTCCGCTTTGCTGAGGGCGCTGTGTTTTGCTTTCAGGTCTTCCCAGAGTTTTTCCAAGCCATGTTTTTCAGCTGGCAGTGCGGTCTTCATTTGCTTCTTGAGGTTTTTCTTTTGGACCCTGATCTTGTCCATCTCTTCTTGGCGTCTGGATTTCCTTGGAGGTGCTTTCTCTTTGGGTAGTTTTGCTCCATAGGCATCTCTACATATGGCATACACAATGTCCCCATATGTGGCTAGTTTGTGTTCCAGGGTGCTTTTCCCTATCAGTGCATCGAGTCTTTGGACGATTTTGCATCCAGTTTCTCCCAATCTTCAGTCTCGTTTGCTCGTGGCAGGTTGAGTTTCAGGAGCCTGGCATCGAGGGCCTGTGCAAATTCCTCATCCGAACCAACAGCGTGGATGTCCTTGGCACTGTGGTTTAAATCTTGGCCTTGGTCTTCCAACGTCTTATCTGCTAATACAGTGCGCTGCTGCTCATTCAGATGAGTCTTCACACATCCCAGTGTAGGTATTGGGGAGAATTTCAAAAGGAAAATGCAGTTGGGTGGGCCAGGGAGAGGCACAAAGAACAAATTAAAAACAGAGGAAGTGAAGCCCACATACACACAAGTCTAACCCTCGTGGGGGCAGAAGAAGGTAACCCTAAGAATGAAAAAAACCTCATCCCCTCCCACCCCGATTCCCAGGGCAGACCGGTGTGTGTGGTGTGTGTGTGTGTGTGTGTGTGTGTGTGTGTGTGTGTGCGTGCACGCGCAAACAAAGTATACTTCTATCACTAGAACAGTAAAGGCTCACGTGTGGCTCGTATCAGAGAAGATGACAACTTTTTTTTTCTTTTTTAATTTCTTATCAACTTTGGTCAAGGTAATCCAGAATGGCTTATCCAGGAAGATTTTTCCTCACACAATCACTGTGCTTTTAGTCCAAGTATTGTGGCTGCAGTGTCCCTAGATCACACAACACAACAACTTCCAACATGTTCCCAATTTTCCACTGACCCCTTGACCCTAACGGTTAAAGTCACTCAAACTGGTAAGTCTGTAAAGGTCTTCTCCCACACAACTCTTGTGCTAAGTTTTGTTGCTGTAATCTTAATAGAAAATGACAATTTTCCATTGACCCTTGTGACCTTGACCTTTGATCAAGATCACCCAATTTTCTTCGTTTTGAAAGGCCTTGACTACCATTGTGCCAGGTTTCACGACTGGTGCTCTCGGTGACCTAAAAAATGTCTGCATTTAAGTCTGTAATGGTTTGAGGATGGTTGAAAGATGTCAGAAGATCATTAACATATATTCACTCTGTTTATACACATGACCCAATGAACTGATCAAATAGATTATTTACAGAGAAGTAGACTGTCTCCACAGTCACTTCAATTTTTTTTAAACATTAATTCCATACGTAGCCCATTTATGGCAAAAGTGCAACCCCAAGACCATACATGCTTGCAACATGCTACCAAACAAGCAAAAATCAAACGCCCATATATAGTTAGCAACCAAGATGAATTTGACAAAGAAAATTTCAAAAAGATACACAAAAAACTGTAACAAATATCTTTAATCAATCAAGCATGTGACTTAAAGGCCTGCCGACAACAACACATATCTTGAATGGATTTTAACTTCTTTTTTTTTTCCCTAAAGCAAACAGATGAGAGCAGACGTTCAAACGGACCATTGCAATACTTTGCACTATTTGCAGAGTAATGAAAGCAAAGTTCCCCTCTCTAAAAACCAACAAGTACAGGGAAGCTTAATGAGGCACTGAAACAATTTACCTCTCTGGGAACTATTAGTAAATCAATCATTTAGAAAAAAAAAGTGCAGCATGTGTGCTTCACAATTTCACAAACATAACAGAACTTGTGGAAACATATATGCGATTTCTGTAACACAGCATCATTTTCGAAGAGCATGATTTCCTACTTGCGAAAAATCATACAAAAAACATTAACAAGATGACACTCCTATCAAAGATATCCATACCCCTTCAGACTCTTTTTTTCTAATCTTTATTATAGCTTGCATTGTAATTACAATATATTTTCATTTGCCTTAAAATAAGAAGAGGATGTGATGTCACATGTATACTGCAAATGATATATACTGCCTTTGCAAAAGGGGGGATGAGGGGGGGGGGGGGGGGGCAGGGGAGATCAACCACAAAGAACAAATGACCAAGGGATGGGGGAGGGTGAAAAAAATTAAGAGCAGAGGGGGGGTGGGAGGTTCAATAATGAAGGGGTGGGGGTTGGGGGTTGGGTATTTTTCGGTGGAGAAAATAAGGAAGTTTTCATACCTGTTTTACAGCAGTTTTTGGCTTAGAGATCAAAACAGTTAACTGTGCATTAACATAATCTGCGTCATGGAACACTTTTCTGTAATTAATTTTACAGAACAGGGCATATGATTTCCTTTAGAAAACAACCCAACAGTTTTCGACCTCTACTGAGAGTGTGCGCACAGTGTCTGTGAAAACTTAAATACATATAATGCCCCGTACATGCCAAATTTTAACACTTCTTGGGTACGTACCTATTTGCCTTGACCTTTACAGATGTTTGCCACCATGGATGTTGTCAAAAACGATACAACTTCAACTACCAATTTGAAGTTCATGCAGGTTATCTTTAATAAAAAAAAAAATCCAAGTATCTTGACCTTTCGAAGAACTCCTGTGACCTTGACCTTAAGAGCAGGTCAATAAATGTTGTTGTATGTATCGAAAGGACTTGTTACCTCGATACTTTATGCCAAAGTTTCAACCTTTCATTTATTATAGTTTTGAGAAAACCCCAACAGTAAAGTTTACAAAGACTGACTGATGGATGGACAGGGACAGGTGCAGCCACATTACTGTAACTTTTTTATATTAGGTATATTTTGGTAAACTTTCAGCAAAACATGCTTCAAACATATTACCATCATTTGATAACAAAAATTCTACAGCAATTTTTTTGAGGTCTTAGGGTATATTTCTGTAGACTGACTCACTATTATAGCTCTATTTCGTGCTTAACCCCGAAAATCATCATTTCCCCTCCTTTGTTCTTTGCTCTCTCTCTCTCTCTCTCTCTCTCTCTCTCTCTGTACAGGGTGTGGGGAGAGGTGGAATGGAGGAAGCCAGAAGTAGCCAGGATACTTTCAAAAATTCCTACGTGAATTGGTATGTGCCAAGCCACTGAAACACACTGGATCACATTGCTTCCTCTATAAGGAAGATCACCGCATTTTCTTGCAAACATATATGGGCTGTCAATGGATCCTTTTTCTTTCAGCTGAAGGATCTTTTCCAGGTCCTTCACCATTTGAGGAGTGAGGAGAACTGGGACACGCCGTTCAAATTTTCCACGAATTTTGATTATTTGCAGGAAGTGTGCAAGCTTTGCTTCAACAGAGTTCAGAACTTTCTTAACCTGTGGGTCAACGTCTGCTTGTGATTCAATTCCACACTTGTAATCTTTAACAGTCATCCGTTGTACTTCCCCTCCCTTTTTTTGTTCAGGAGTGTGATCTGGCGTAACGTTCTCTGAAGAAAATCAGAGTAGTCTTTATCAGAACAAGCAGCTGCCCTGTCTTTCAGGTACAGATACAACTTTTCAACATCTTCACAACTTGGAAGTAGTTTGGGCTTGAAAGATCTGTTTATGTGCACAGATTGCAATGCACACGAGGAAATAAAATCATGCCAGTCAGCTTCAAATATTTTTTGGAAATGCCTTGCTTGCTGTGAGAGAATCATATTTCCATCTTTTGCTGCTTGTGATTGCAAGATGCTGCTGCACTCTTTAACTCACTCACTACCAATGTCCGCATATGCGGACATCATACGACCAAGCGTTCACCACCAATGTCCGCATATTCGGATTTGGATTTTGAAAATTTGCGCCATCTGAGTGATGTATCGGGTACGAAACCTAAGAAGGGAGATGATTCCTATGTTATCCCCTACCAACTTTCTGTTCACTTGGGCTGCGTGTGTGGCGTGGCTCGCTCGCAAGCCGACAACAACAAAGAGTACCGTCAGTCAGCTCTGCTCCGTGATTGAAAAGATGGCATCGCGACGAAGCTTTCGACACAGTAGGGCTGTGAATTGTTAGTTAGCGTTGAAGACGCACTGGAAATGATACCAGACTGATGGGTCAGATGTCAAAGAAGACATCAGCAATTCTTCTGATGAGGATTTTGACCCCTACAGTGGGGAGACAGGCGTGGAATCCGACACTGAAGTGGGCGCTGATAGTGGCGAAGAAGTAGACGAAACTGTGCCAGCAGTTGGGCCTCAACAACAAGTGTTTGATTCAGATACTGACGCTGAAATGGGGGAAGAAGTCGACAATTTGGGGGCTGTTTTCACTGGCGATTGGACTGATAATGTTATCTTTTTTCCTCTCGATCGTCCAGGTTTATTGAATGACTGGCCAGTCAACACTCAGCCTTTGCAGTTCTTTGAGTTGCCCATGCATTCCACAGAGGTGGCTGAAGAGAAATTATTACTACATAAATTGTGCCGTGTGTAAATGTGTCATGTATGTTTTACACACAAAGTGAGTGCATATTTTTTGCAGTGATCCATTCATGTATCAGTAGACTACGGGAGAGATGGAAGGGGGAGGGGGGCAGGGTGGAGGGGGGAGAAGGGAGGGATAAACAAATTGAGTTGGTGATTATATGTACTTAGTATTTGTGCATTACTGCATGTGTGTGTGTGTGTGTGAGAGAGAGAGAGCGAATGTGTGTGTGTGTGTGTGTGTGTGTGTGTGTGTGTGTGTGTGTGTGTGTGTGTTTTGAGAGAGAACAGCTACACATGTTCATGTTTTGTAACTCTGTGCATGGGTATGTTTGCGTTTTCAGGCATATTTTTACTGATATTTATTGTGTAAAAACCAGCAGAAGTACAGGACTACATGACATGAGTAGACACAAATGATCAGCTCATGGCCTACATGCCCCTGAATAGGAAGACCATGAAGAAGCTGTTTTTTCCTCTTCTGACTTGGACTCTTATTCAGGGGTCTATTCTCTACAACAAGCGTCTTGCAATCCATGGTTTGCCACTGTGTGTGAAGCTGTGCCCATGATACAATGTCACTTGTCACCAGTGTTTTGTGCACAGTGAACTTTTTTTTGTTTTTCATCCAGCAAAGACACTTTTTTTTTGTATTTTCACATTCTCTATCACCTGCTCTTGATTCCATATTATATTTTCTGTCTTGAGTGACTCCAGCTGTGCTAGAATGTGATGTAGAACATTTCTGAGCTGCTAAGGAACAATTAGTATATATATATATATATATATATATATATATATATATATATATATATATATATATATTTCTGATAGGTGCAAAAGTGCTAAAAATAGCAAAAGTTTTGAGACAATTTTCACCACCAAGATGGTTAGTAAGTAACTTTATTTTTTGTTCACATATAGACTAAAATGCATTATATCCACTCACTAAATTTCAAGTGTCTGTCTGCTCATCTATAACTGTGATATTTTTCCCCTACCCTATAGAAACCCCGGGTATTCAGAGTTTAGCAAGGGTAAAAAACTCCTGGCATGGAGTGAGTTAAGCAAGTACCCAATCTTAAGAGTACTTGATCCTTTTTGATATTTATGCACATCTTCATCATATCAACAAAGCTCTTTCACTGCATCAAGCAAATCATTGAACTTTTCAGGAAGCAACGCCTGGCTAAGAGACAGTGTGCTTTTTGGGGACCTGCGAAGTAACTCCAGTGCTCTTGCAAGTAGTCTCATACGGTTGCTTACATTGTTTGCCGTGTGCTCTGCAAAGTCTTTTCTGCCAAACATTCTTTCTCCATACTGCAGGATCAGGGAATCCCCAAGTATGATCTGCTTGATGCCATCATCTGCAAGTTTTCCAACAACTTTTTCAAAGGACTTGGTCACACCACTAGCAACAGGACACAGCAGCTGACCATGCAGTATTGCTTCTTTTCTTTTTCTATTGACTGAGGAGCTGCCAGCATCAATGCCACAGGTCTCAATATGTTTATGGAGAAGCCTCCTTTTGTACATGCCTTTACATACCGAGCAAGGCACAAAATCTTTTGGTGAACGTTCTTTTGCTGTTCTGTATTTGGGTATTAGAACACACTGTCTGACCTCATAACATCATAATTATGCTGAAAATCACCTTCATTCATCAACATTCTCCATGCTTCCCTTCTTTGTTTTGATCTTAAAAGCATTGCCATTACCCTAGCCACCTCAGATTATTTTGAGTGCTTATTTGTCATATGTTCACTGATTTTTGTCCTCATCTTACTGCAAAATTTACAATTGTGCATTTTACTCCATTTCTTTGTGAAGTGTTGCTGACCACTATTTTGTTTCCTGAATTACCACTTTCATCTTCAGCAAACTTATCAGATGGAAATTCATCCCTTACATTTGAACTTTGCACCTGTTGAATCTGCAAAGCTGAAAACATCACACTATCTCTTGACTCATCATCAACACATGAATCTGAAATGTTGCCAACAGAGTTGCAAGAATACACTGGTATCCACTCAGGATCTTTGTCATCTTCACTGTCAGAATTTTCTGCCAGTACTGTCCCTGATGACCCTTCATCCACATCAGTATCCTGCATATACACTGCTTCCTGGTCACTGTCACAGTCAGAACTGAGCTCACTTCTGTGGTCCAAGGCATCAGTGTCATGTTTGGAAGAAACAGCAGCACTGTAACAAAACATAGTGCTTGCAGTAAGGTTAAGAAAATGAAATTTTGACATCAATTTGAAACAAACAATTTAAAAGTTTAGAAAGAGAGCGGGTTAGTTACCGCCAACTGTCCTGTGCTTTGTTTGTCAATGACCTTGGCGGTAACTAACCCTCTCTCTTTCTAAATTTTTGCTTCGTTCCGCCATCAGTCACTCCATTTTGAAAATTTAAAAGCTGTAATCTCTTCTTCTTTAGACAGATTTTTTGACAATACACATCTTCTTATAACATATCTTTTCAGTTTCCATTAAAAATATTTTAAAGATAAAAAGCAAGGGCAGAAGGGGAAAAAAAAAAAACCACACTTGCTATGCCCCCTGTTGATGCAAAATTTTCCAAAAGCTGTCTTTCAGCTGTCTACAGTAACCTGTGTGACAATTCACACTTTCGTACACAATTAACCTAGGAATGGGAAAGAGACTTTCAACCACTGACACAGCCTGTCACCTAAATGAGGATTAAAAAAAAATCAGATTTTTTCAAAAACTTATTGAACATGATTACAGGTTTTCTTTAACTGCAATACACGGTAAACTAAATGTGGTGCATCTTCAATTATCTTTTTTTTGCAGGTAGAATACACACAGTGGTCTAAGAGTTTCTTTTCAAAA
Organism: Conus betulinus; assembly: GCA_016801955.1. NCBI lineage: Eukaryota > Metazoa > Mollusca > Gastropoda > Neogastropoda > Conidae > Conus > Conus betulinus. The sequence continues at coordinate 94,848 of JADBJO010007756.1, forward strand.
CCTAACAATACTGCAGTGTATAGTAAACAAACCAGTTGTGCTCCTTCAAAATCTGTCAACTTTTACTGGTAAAATTATATGGTAATACACACACACATAGTGTCCATGTGTTTCAGACTGAACAATACCCCAGTTCAAGGTAAATAAAAATGAGCATCTCTTTCTTTGTCAAGTTTTGCAGGTGAAACTACATAGTATATATACACACACAGTCCTCTAAGACTTTCAATGACCATCAACAGTTCTGCAGTACAAAGGAAACAAATTGAGGCGTTGTCAACTTTTGCGGGTAAAACTACATGTTTATACACACATACCAAGTTCTAAAAGTTTCAAATATTGTCAACAATTCTGCAGTACCAGATAAAACAAAATAAAGTGCATTCTCAATTGTCAACTTTTGCTGATAAAATATGTTTATACACACATGGTGCTCACATGGTGAGTTTTATACACACATGGTGAGTTTTAAAGACTGTCAACCATTCTGCAGTACAAGGTAAACAAAATGAGGTGTTTCTTCAATTGTCAACTTTTGCTGAAAAAAAAATTACATTTTTATATACTTACCCAGTGCTCTAACAGTTCCAAATACTGTCAACACTACTACAGTGCAATGTCAAAACACATGAGGCGTCTGTTAAATTATCAACTTTGCTGCTGGTAAAACTATTTGATTATACACACATCCAGGGTTCCAACAGTTTGAAAAACTGTCAACAGTCCTACAGTACAACGTTAACTAAAGGAGGAGTCTCTTCAATTGTCAACTTTTCTGTCACAGATATTTCTGTCCATGGACTTTCAAGTATGATTTAACAACACACAAGAAGAAAAACAAAGCCTGGAAAGAAAAAAACTTACGAGCAGGAAGGAGTGGACCTGTCTGCCTTTGGTGCTGCTTCTAAATCCACATCAATGCGCTACTCATGATCAGAGTCTTCCCCACTGCTGGTGTTAAAGACAGCAAGGTGAGACTTGGACACAGGTTCATGGCTGCAACAAAGCACAATGCATGGGATAATGCTGAAGTAAGCAGAAAGCTATTTGTCAAATCAAATAATTAATGGATCTCAATTATGGAACATATATATTTTAGATTTTAATACTATTTCACCGCGCTTCGTGTTTTCTATGAGATCCACCAATTTCAGGTCCTAGACCATAAAAGGACAACGGAAATAAACATCCAATTTACTCAGGGCCTTTCAGCTCTATCTTAGCACGAAATGAAGAAAAACTGTGCTGCAGTAGTACCAATATACATATAGTCATTGCAACACCAAACTGCTCTGTAAGTTGCAGGAATGGTGCTCGGTTACTTATCCCTAGAATTTATTAGTCCATTACAATTCATCCCTTGTTGATTCATTCCAAGAACTGGCCCTCAGCACTTGTGTCTTAAGAGGTTATCTTTCTATATTTTCTACTTTTCACAAGAAAATGTAGCTTGTTTTGCTCTTTCATGATTTTCTTTTGCTTCTTAGGTGGCACCTTTGGTTTTTTTTTGAAAACTCAACAAACATACTATAGTATTGCACACCAGCCTTTTTCTGGGATAGCATACTTCTTAAAACTGAAAAGGCAGAGGAGGAAAGTTACCACTTTCCGTGGTCACTGAGGAGAAACAATCAGGTTTCGAAATACCAGTATCTGACCTGGAGTTATATGTTAGTTTTGTTTCCTCCCCATTGGAGATTGTCTCCCCTTTGGAGACTGTCAGCTTGTTGAAGGCTCATTTTAAAGTGTGTCTCACCCCTCTTTTTTTCTTTAAAAAAACATGTAGCTGGTTCTAAGACCTTTCCATGGATGTAACTTTCACGATGCACAGAAACTTGTGTGCCACACAATATGCTTCGCAAGAGGCTACTTTCGCTTTTCCGAGCAAGCGAGCGCGCAAAAACCGAAGTTACAAAAAGTCGAGGCAGTGACGTAGGAAAGGAGATGGGCCAGCACTGCCAGTGCAGACACTGAGACTGGCAACAAGATGAGTCGCTACAGCGTCATGTTTGGCTGCAATACCAATTCTAGTGTTAACAGTGGAATCAGCACACATGGCTTTCCAACTGAAACTCATCTTCGACGATCGTGGGTTTTCAGGTTCAGGTTCAGGTTCAGGTTCAAAAATAGGGACAAAATCTAACAGATTCATAAGCCTCACGGCTTATAATTTTTCCCATCATTCTATGAAAAATAAGTTAACCTCAAGGTCATAAGCATGCTCAAGATATTTAGACATCGTAATCAAATAATAAATCTATTAGCATGTTCCTTTGTCTATAAGATTTTTGAAAGCATTTAAATTGGGGGCACGTTTAATATTTGGTGCAAGTTGATTCCAATAAGGTGCAACTCGATTACTGAAAGTGAATTTTCTTCTGTTAGTACGGCTAAACTCAATGTGAATTTTATCAGTAGGGTTTCTTGTTTTATCGAAGTTGGATAAAGTAAAAAATTTAGTAGGGTTAATATCATCAACATGATTAAACAATTTGTAGGCTTGAATCAGGTCACCCCGTAATCGTCGAGCTTTCAAAGATGGTAATTTCAACTTTTCCAATCTATCTTGATATGGTAGGTCTTTCAATTCCTTTATCAATTTAGTAGCTCTCCTCTGTACTTTTTCTATTGCGGAAGACTGTCTTTTCAAATATGGATACCAAACAATATTTCCATACTCAAGGATCGGCCTGACTAAGGCTTATATAATTTGAGAAAAGTATCTTTATTTAGAAAATCAAAAGAACGCCGTATGATTCCGATCACCTTATTTGCCTTATTTACAACATTGTACACATGATTATCAAAAAGTAAATTTTATCAAAAATGACCCCCAAGTCTTTTTCTTCTTCACATTTGGTTATAATAACTGTCTGAGTACCTTTAATAACATAGTCATGCTCGGGATTCTTTTTGCCAATATGCAGTGCTTTGCATTTTGAAGCATTAAAATACAAGTTCCATGTCTCTGACCATCTTTCCAAAGTATCAATATCCATTTGTAACAATTCATGATTTTCTGTTGTATTATAAATTTTTGTATCATCAGCAAAAATCTTACAGAAACTGTGTAATGATTGAGGTAAATCATTTATAAAAATTGTGAATAATACAGGGCCAAGAATACTACCTTGCGGAATTCCACTCTTCACCAATGTTTTACTAGAATAGGTAGCCCCAACTTTAACTCGCTGAGTTCTATTCTTTAAAAAATCCCTGATCCAATTTAGTACATGGCCTGAAATTCCATAAGAACCTAATTTTTATTAGTAATTTTTCATGTGGCACTGTATCAAAAGCCTTACGAAAGTCAAAATATATTATATCAATAGATTTTCCTTTATCAATCATCTGAGTCAAGTCTTCCATGACCTCCAATAATTACATGAACGATGTTGTCGAAACCCATGCTGACTCTGGACGTAAAGGTGTTTGACTCCATATAATCAACTATGACATCACGAACGACTGACTCCAAGACTTTACCTGTTACACTTGTTAAGCTGACGGGTCTGTAATTACCTGGGTCTGTTCTAGTACCTTTTTTAAATATAGCTGTCACATCAGCTGTTTTCCAGTCGGATGGAACACAGATGCATCTTCAATCGATTTATTAAATAGCACACATAAAGGTAAGGATAATTCATTACTCAATTCTTTTAATAATTTAGACGGAATTTTATCAAGTCCTTGTGCTTTATATGGCTTCAGTGCGCTAAGTTTTTGCTGTACAGCTGCAGGAGTAATTATTATATCCGATAAAGTAATTCCATCTGACCTTGATGCAAAATCTAATTTAGGAAGATTACTCGTGTCCTCTTCTGTAAAAACACTAGAGAAAAAATTATTTAATGTATTTGCTTTATCTACATCCAATACAGCCGTGTCTCCATTTGGCATTTTTAATAAACTTATGGTTGGTTTGCATTTCATTTTAGATTGTACATACTTCCAAAATATTTTTGGGACTTTCTTTACATTGATCTGCAATATTTTTTCATATTCCTTTTTTGCCTTATTAATTGATTTGTTACATTTATTTCTCATAGTCACATATTTTAAATAATCTTTACCACCTTTGGTGTTTAAAAATCTTTTAAACAGCTTATGCTTCTTTTTTATTATTCTCATAGCTGATTTGTTCATCCACATGGGAGTTACCTTAATATGTTTTCTATTTTTCACTTTTGGAATATTTCTCTCCATAGTAGCATGAATTTTATCCTTAATAATTCCCAACACTCATTAACATTTAAATCGTGCAATATAGTCCAGTCAATGTTACCTAATTCTGATCTCATTTGATGAAAGTTACCCTTTTTTAAGTCAAATCTCATCTCAAACTCTTCTTTTATTTTTCCACTTGTTATATATAAATCAAACGAGAGCACTTCATGATCACTTTTACCCAGTGGACTTAAATGTTCAATATCTGAAATAATCATATCATTGTTAACAATAATTAAATCAACAATATTTGATCTTTGACCAATTCTATGACGTGTAGGATCCTTTACCATTTGATGTAAATATGAGTCATGTAAGCATTCTATAAACTCATTATCTTTTGTACCAGACCACTTACCCTTCCAATCAATAGAAGGAAAATTGGGGGGGGGTTGGTGGGCCCATACACTTTTCTTCTTTCAAAATTTGAATGGTTTAATGTCTGAACNCCGTGTCTCCATTTGGCATTTTTAATAAACTTATGGTTGGTTTGCATTTCATTTTAGATTGTACATACTTCCAAAATATTTTGGGACTTTCTTTACATTGATCTGCAATATTTTTTTCATATTCCTTTTTTGCCTTATTAATTGATTTGTTACATTTATTTCTCATAGTCACATATTTTAAATAATCTTTACCACCTTTGGTGTTTAAAAATCTTTTAAACAGCTTATGCTTCTTTTTTATTATTCTCATAGCTGATTTGTTCATCCACATGGGAGTTACCTTAATATGTTTTCTATTTTTCACTTTTGGAATATTTCTCTCCATAGTAGCATGAATTTTATCCTTAATAATTTCCCAACACTCATTAACATTTAAATCGTGCAATATAGTCCAGTCAATGTTACCTAATTCTGATCTCATTTGATGAAAGTTACCCTTTTTTAAGTCAAATCTCATCTCAAACTCTTCTTTTATTTTCCACTTGTTATATATAAATCAAACGAGAGCACTTCATGATCACTTTTACAGTGGACTTAAATGTTCAATATCTGAAATAATCATATCATTGTTAACAATAATTAAATCAAACAATATTTGATCTTTGACCAATTCTATGACGTGTAGGATCCTTTACCATTTGATGTAAATATGAGTCATGTAAGCATTCTATAAACTCATATCTTTTGTACCAGACCACTTACCCTTCCAATCAATAGAAGGAAAATTAAAGTCACCCATTACACATACTATATCAAAAGCTAACATTTTATCAGATTTCATAAGTTCAAAAAGAAGTTGTTTGTTTATTCAGTAGAATTAGGACTTTTATATATACAACCAACTAAAATTTTCAAACCATCATTGCTCAAGAAATGGGCCCATACACTTTCTTCAAAATTTGAATTGTTTAATTCTGAACATTCCTGTGCATTCAGATCCTCAGATATATAGAGTGCAGTTCCTAATTTAGGATTATTATTTACAAAAAGATCAAAACCAGCATATCATCATAGTCAAAGTTATTGAAATCCTTTTGATTTTTTGAAAATATCTCAGTGACAGCAACAACAGACACATTTTTTTCACTAACAAGGGCCATAAGTTCATATTTTTTATTGAACAAACCATCTGCATTTGTGTATAATATCTTACAAGAAGGAATACTGGACTTAACTGAAAACATGTTAAATCTATTTACATCTCTCTCTTCTTCTTTTGATCCAAATCATGTTGTCAATTCTCCCCCTGGCCACTCTGGCCAGAACTAGGAGATTTCCTCCACTGGACGATCTGACCCTTTCGTATGATCAGGTCAGTTTCACCATTATCTAATCTCCTCTGGCGTTCTGCTTTTAATTCCCTGTAATGCTTTCTTTCCTGGGGGGTATAGTCTGGATTGATGTAAACTCTTTTTGCGCTATCTGAAATTCCTGTGTTCAGTTTACGAGCATTGCCAAGAATCCGTTTTTTCACTTCAATTGATTTGACTTTAACCCTCAGAAGTCTTGGTCTGTTTCCTCCAACAGGACCTAATCTCACAGGCTCATCGACACTTTCATCCTCTAAATCCGGACAAATTTTTTTGACCAGAGAATTACTTTTTGTAAGTCATCTTTTTTCTTTTCATCACCTCCTGTTTTGTCACTTTCTGTTAGACCGACAACTATCAGATTCAGTTCCCTCTTTTCTTTTTCAAGTTTTTCATCCAGGGCTTCTACCACCTTCCTCTCCACAACTTCCTCAATCTTCTTCTCCAAAGTATCCCCTGTGTGTACCCTGTTTCCAGTCTAGCTATCCGCTCTTCCATTGCTCTGTTCATGGAGAGCAACAAGTCCAATTTTGCCTCAATTGGTCCCTTTTTTTCACCCTCCCCTAACATACATGGCTTGCACACCCACTGAATGGCTGTATTGCCTTCACTCAGAAAGGCATACTCTCTTTGGGTGAGTTCGGCACACTCCCTATGCGACCATTGCCGACAATCGTGGCACTCCACTTTCTTTTGTGAAATTATCTCGAAAGAATTTCAACGGTCCGAAGAAAAACAATGTTACCTATGGATTGCACTTTGAGACCAACAATTATGAAAGTGGCCACTCTGAAAAAGAAAGATGCTGCTGACAAGATACTGAAGACTGTCACCAGGATCAACACAGACAGAAAGGCCAGGATAAGGAAACGTGAAATACGCAAGGTATTTCTAGTAATCTAACTTTTGATCTTTGCATTCAGGTCGACGTGGCGACCTTTACATGCACGCACTTACGTCAGTCGCACATATTTTCATTCACTTTTGTATTGTTTATGGTGTGTATGTGTGTGTGTGGTAGAGTATATTACACACACACACGTTTGGCACTTAGAATCTGGATACTTTGTAAACGACGACTAAACATGAGCATAAAATATTTTCACATTTTGTTTGCACCAAAATATGGGTGGTGAGCAGTTGTAAGCTATTGACGGATTGTTGAGAGTATATATATATATTTTTTTTTAGTATTTTTTGTCTTTTTTTTTTTTTTTTGGACAGACAAATGATGATGACAACATATACATAAAAAAGAAAAATCTTTGGAATGAAACCATATGTTCAGACTGATCATTTGGACCAATTTCTTTTGCTTCCAAAGTTATTTCTGTTATGTAAATGACAGAATGTACAACCTTATACCTAAAGTCTGATGGCTTTGTAAAAAAATCCAGACACAGAATGGTCCAGTACAATGCATTTGTAAATGTGGAGGGCACACACATTTGAACAAGATTGTGTTTTTTTTACAGATTGATACTGTATTGTGTGGATGCATTTGTAAATGTGGAGGGCACACAATTTGAACAAGATTGTTTTTTTTTACAGATTGATACTGTATTGTGTGGATCACAGGCGACAGAAAAATGTACCGGGAGACCGACTATTTCAACTATGTGTTGCTTATTTTTGCTGCTGCCTTTGAATGATTTATATAGGACGATAAATATGCATGTTCATGTTGCACCTGGTAGGGTGGGGGTGTTGGGGAAAAGAGAATGGGGAATGATACTTGTCGTGTGTGTGTGTGTGTGTGTGTGTGTGTTGTTTTGATTTTTGCTTTTGATTGATATATATGTAGGGAGTTATGCATTAAGTGTGTATTTCTCTGTAGTTATATACTTGCATTTCCATGTGAAATGTTTACAGTCATTTGTGTGTAGCTATGTGTGCAAAAAACCATAAAAACAGAATGATTAAAAAGAAAATTCTTTGCATGTTTATTTCGCATTCCTCATCTTTTAACATCAGAGCATCGTGGACATGAAACGTGCAAAGAGGGATGTACAAGAGCAGAGCCAGCAGGGAATGGAAGAGCCTGGTGACTCAGATGTGCACTGGGAGGATGTGCCGGACACAGACGATGCAGAACATGGGAGTGTTGGCTGCATGTCCTCCACTTACTGCACAGTTGACCGGGCTGTTGCATCCCAACAACAGTCCACTGATGTCAGGCACCGAGGTGTTTCAGCCAACATGACACCTTACAAACGCAGTAAAGGTGAGTTGTTGTTCCATAAAAATAGGCACTGTTTATAACCACTGTGTGTGTGTGTGTGTGTGTGTTTTGTGGAGGAAGATGGCTAGAGATGGGGTGGAGATGAATACTGTTAAAATGGCTAGTGTTTCACCTGAGTTATGTGGGAAACACATAAATATTGCCGGTGGCTCGGTGGTAAGCAGATACCGGAATGTTTACTACCAACCCACAGGAGGGTGAAGATGGCTTACAGAGGCATTTCAGACAACTAACACTTTAACACAAGCATACCTCCTTGTCAAGTGCTATGACTACTAAAGGGCTACAGGCTTGACATTCAATAAACTGGGTGATCATAAGTCAGTGTGAAACTGCAGCCAGCAGTCACTTAGTACTTGCACTCAAAGCTAATTCAAACCTGGATGTGTAAACTGATGTAAACTACTGATGAAATTAATTATATAACAATCATATGGCTGTAGCAACATGTTTTCTTTTGCTGTGCCAAAAGTGAGAGTGTTATGTCTGTCTTGTTCTTCCTCCTGTACTTGTAAAATAACATCACTGACTGTGGAGTGTGTTGAGGTTTGGTAAGTCACAAGGAGTTGAAGGTAGACCAAACCACATACCCTAATATATATTACAGTTTCAAGTAGTCATCTATAGATCATGCTATTTATGTGGCACATTGCTCACATGTCAAATGTCTTATCTCAAATTCTCTATCAACACTTCTTTTCTGCAGTATTTTCATGTTTGTGATGGTTTGCATTCTTAAGAAATGCACTATCATTATTAGTCTTTCCCCTCAACTCGCGAGCATTATGATTATGTTTGGCAAAAGTTAAAACTATTGTCAAATTGCCTATAATTAGTCTGTGGTTTTCATGCTTCATACAAGTGATGAATTGCTGTTTCATCTTTGGTGTGGGAGGGTGGTGGACTGGGAGTGTGTGTGTGTGTGTGTGTGTGTGTGTGTGGGGGGGGGGGGGGGGGGGGGGCAGAGGGGCAGAGTGTGTAGAGGTAGACGGATGCTGATATACATTGTGCTCTTTTCTTCTTTGGATAGTCACAAGAACAGTTTAATTAAAAGTGTGTACTTTATTTCCTAACAAAACTGTCTTGTACCATTACAGGCTATGTGTCCAAGTTGCTTTCACCACCTCTTTCAAGAGTATGGAGAGAGCCCAGCTGCACTGAGGAGTTCCCTTCCAGAAAAGTTCAGAGAAAACCAGATCCCCTGACAGCACAACATGCCCATCCAAGCAAAAAGCGGGGCACTGGCTACTTACATGGCAAGATACTGTGATTGATTGTACCGAATGAACCTATGAAGACCTGGGTCAAGATTGACCTGGCTCAAGACCTGGCTGAGGGTGGGTTTTGGTTTTAAAAACATTATTTGATCCTCAGTCACTCTAACAGTCTGACAAAATTTGAGCTACTGCTGCTAAAATGATCATTATTTCACTGCATCTGACCCTGGCGTGATAAATGAAAATTGTCATCATAAGTCATATCCTTGATGCTGGTTATTTTGTTAGAACACAATATATCAAAGGAATCAGACCAAATTACTCCGTGGGTTCCCATTGTTTTTATGTCTTCTATGATATTAAAACTTCCTAATGGCAACGAACACTTCTTACCAAATGGTCAAAATTGTGATTGACAAAGCCTAACACAACACATAGTTACTCCTGCACCTATGAACCAACCAGGCAATGATGTTTACCTATTTTATGCAATTTTTGGTCATCTCAAAGCACTAAATTTAGTGATGGCAATCATCCATGAATGAAAATGAAAGAATAATTACAGTAGAAATAGCAATTAAAACACATTTCCAATGGAAAGGAATTAGATACATGTTGATGCATGATTGCTCTAAAAATCACCTTTTGCGCATCATGGGTTTCACCAGCAGTACAGTACTTTCAGGACTAGTAAGGCTTTTTCATTTTGACCCTGCGCGTAAATAAATACTGCAGCACCCTTTACAGGGCTCAGGCAAAAAGGGAAAAGCCCCATAAAAAGTTGTCATTTCATCCATGAGATACCCTCAATATATTTGAGTGGCTTATTATGATCATGCCCTGTTCTATTTCATCATCAGTCTCTAATGTAGTACTGAATGCTTACATTTTGATTCTGTGTTTGTATGTGTGCTGTTTTGTACAACAAACATTTTGATTTAATGCCTGTGTGTGTATTTTGTAATTTGGATAATTTGATCCTGTTTTCAACTTTTTCTACTTTTTGCAGGTCTGATATGCCACTGCGCCTATCTAAGGCTTTTACATTCCTTTTGTTCAAAAACTTGGTGTTGTGCCTAATAGTAATACAAAGAAGCGCCTTAAAGTCCCGAGAGTACAGAACCTTTTTTTACTTTTTACAACACACACACAAAGAGAAAGAAATTGCTGAAATCCCAAATTTCTCCACCATACAGATGTCATCCTTTCTGATAAATCACTTAAAAAGGTGGGAGTCGCTTGCATGCAAAGCTGACATTCATACGCAAATAGATTTGGTAAACAAAATTTTATTTAGGACATTTCAACTGAATCATAGCACCAAGATGCAAATGTTATGGAGTGGAACACTTAGGTTCTATTCTTTTTTTATTCAAATACACAATTATTTTTTTATCTAAAAATTCTTAAAGAGGACAAAAGGTGGAAAGGGGGCAGGGTGGGAGCGGGGAGAAAACCATTTCTATCTGATGACAATGTTTTTCACACTGTTTAGCAGATAGAATAACCACCACATCAGTCTTCTTCATGAGTGAGCAACTTTCATAGTTTCAAAGTAATGCCACTTGGGTCAAAGATGATGAAACAAAAAAAAAAAGAAAAAAAAAGACCCCCCCCCAAAAAAAAAAAACAACAACCTAAAAAACAAAAAAAAAAACATACATACAAAGAAAGCAGGAAGTACATTGCTACACTAGGGAAGAAGTCTTACAAATCCTATAAAATACAAATGTAAGAGTACACACACACACACACACACACACACTGTGTGTTCAGTCCAATTCAGGCCACTGGAATCCACGATATTTTTCTGACTGGAAATGTTCACAGATCTTGTGAACACAGCAAGATGGAAGGGGAAACACGAATGTTTCTGCCCAGAATTCCAAAGCACCAGCTCACAAGCTGCCTGTAGCCAATGTACCGGTATTTCCTGTGGAAGAAAGTTGCATTTGGTCCATGATGGAGGAAAAAAGTAGCAAGAAACAACCGTAGGTGTATTTCAGTTCACCTTAAGCTCTAAACAGTTTATCTTGCTGTATTGACCGAGCATGAATAACTACTGTACAGTGTATACTATAACCCTAGAGTGCACGATGCAAGAGACATGAAAGATGTGAATCTAGAAGGATATTTCCTATCCATATCAAAGACTGCTTGCAGCTTCTTACTTCAGAGTATCTGAGGAACAGCAAAAAGATGTTGTAGGGAGATAATATTGGAAGCAGTAACTGAGTAAGCTCCTGACACAGACACCTTAATTCAAATTTCCCTAAAGTTAGAGAGCAGCTAACGAAAAACAATAAGAACACAAGCCATAATCATTAACTGAATAGAATGGAACTTCACTTGGCTTTATACAAAATACAGATGCACACGTAGGCACAAGACACACACACACAATCAGAATTAGTACTCAAGGGTTTTTTTTTTTCGATATCACAGAGTTCTCATATTGTTATGTCCATCATGTCTTGGTAAGTCTTAGAAGGCAAACAAACAAGCTGACTAGGGTAGGGTATTTAAAATCTAACCACTGAAACCTGTGATAAGGGGGCCCCCTTTACTAGAGTACACCATTTGATATCGTGTGCCATTCTGTGCCCTTTTCACTTTCATCCCTGTCATAGCTGGATGTGTCATTTATTACTCCCTAGGTGTCCCATTAACACTCCTTTCACTCAGTAAATTACTGGCACATACAAGCAAATAGTACAAACTTGCTCTTCTGTAGAAGCCCTCATCTGCCCATGCTCCTGTTTGTACTGATGATAGGCAGTTTCCAGCACATCAGGGTCAAGGCAGACAGTCTGGAAACCAGGAACAGCAGTGATACACTCAGCTGGCTGACCTCNCGAGAGAGAGAGAGAGAGAGAGAGAGAGAAGCGAAACCGACAGACAGACAGCCAGAGAGAGACATAGGCCGTCGAGAGAGAGGAGAGAATAGAGATGAGAGAGAGATATGACTGAGGTAACAGACAGGACCGAGAGAACAGCAAACAAACAGAAAGACAGAAGTGACAGCAGACGAGTCCAGAGGGGAGGTAAGACGAAGTTGACGGAGGGAGAGAGGGAGGCGAGACAGATACAGACAGAAACATCCAGACAACAGCACAACCAGACAGACAGACGACAGACTGACAGACAGCAGAGAGATGCAAGAACTTCATAACATCATTAGACCTAACTCGCCAGAGCTAAAATAAGACAGGTCAGAAGAAATGGCTGAGTGGACAACAACAGAGAAACTGGAGCCGATGGGTAAACACGCGCATAGATCAATAAAATAATAAATACATATAAATTAAATAATAAATAAATAAATAGAGAAATAAGCAGACCGACTAAAAGAGCATGTCAGTCACGACAAAATCTGGAACTTCCTCTGTCACTTTCAAATGCGATCGAAATCCATGTCGGACTTTTTTCTGTCCTCTTCTCCCTTTCTTAAAAAGGAAACAGTATCCGAAAAAAAAAATTACGTATAACACATAGTAATGCAACAAGGGACCCACAAACCCTTAAACTTCCTTCGTAGTTTTTTTGTTTGTTTTGTTTGTTTTGGTTTGTGTGTGTGGGTGTTGTGTGTGTGGGTGTGGTGTGTGTTGGTGTGTGTGGTGTGTGTGGTGTGTGTGTGTTGTGTGTGTGTGTGCGTGTCGTGGGTTTGTGGATTGCTTGTGGTTGTGCTGTGTTCGTTCCCTCGGGGGCTTTTTTTTTTTAATCCATATCCGCCACTTTCTTAATCATCAAAAACAGGACAGTGATGCAGAGAGGTTCGGGGAACAGAGAAAGAACTGGGGGGGTGGGGGGGGGGGGGGGGGGGGGGGGGGGGGGGGGTTTGGGGGGGGGGGGGGGGGGGTGGGGGGGGGGGGGGGCGGGGGGGGGGGGGGGGGGGGGGGGGGGGGGGGGGGGTGGAGAGAGGGCCGACCAACAAAAACGTTCACGTAAAAAGGTTGTTTTTTACTTTCTCCTCCCAGTCTTATGTAAAACTTGTCGTGAGGATTCTTTTTAAGAAGTCTTCCTACCAACCGCCGCAACACGCGTAAGCCTAACTCTTCCCCCCGCCCACCAGAGACGACAACAAAACAGCGACAAAATCCTTTAACTCACATTCGATCAAACAAATCCCTTGGTCAAAACATCCTGAAAAAAAAAACACACCAACACTCACACAGACACAGAACCCGGATTTCCACAGATCAAGACGAACTGCACTCTGACAATAGCCATCAATTTCAAACAGTATTAGACATATATCCTGCAAGCTCTTCCACGGCGAGGGTTACGGAAAGCATCTGAGTTAATACTCTAGTCTCTGCTCTCTCGGTGCACTCTCTTAGTCATGACCCTTCCTGGTGGTTTTCCCCCCATTCTTCTACTCTTTCTTTCCGTTTTATTATTCCACTTTCTTTTTTTCTTTTTCTTTCTATAAACTTCACAAAACGCCACACAACCTCGTTCAAATCATGCTACTTGGGAACTTGCTGTCCGCGGAATAGCACGCGATTCGGGCGATTCACTTTCATACAGCCAAAAAAAAAGAAGGAAAAAAAAAAAAAAGAAGAAAAGCGAAAGGAGACAGCTTTGAAAAGAGGAACTTCGCACCCTATACATGTGTGATGACGTGGGGAAAGACTATGGGTCTAACTACCTCCCCCCTTTTCCCTCCCCTTTCTCACCCGCCTTTTCCGCCCCACCCCAATGCAATTGCGGCCCCCACCCCCACCACCATCCCGCCCAACCCCACCACCCCACCAACTGCACGGTATTATATAGCTGTTTTGCTTGTGCGCGGGTAAACCATATTTAGGCCGACGTTCTCTGCTGGTCCCCCTTTTGGGGAAGCTCCCTGTCTGTCTGTTTTCTCTCTCTCTCTCTCTCCTCCGTCCCTCTTCATCCGTCTCTCAGACCGTATCCTCTCTCTCGCTCTCCCCTCCGCATCTCTCCTCCTCTCCATCATCCCGGCCCTTCCCTCCCACGCCTCTCCCCCTCCTCTCACTCCCTCGGTGCCCTCTCAACCCTCCCCTCGTTCTACTCTCTCCCCCTTCTCCCTCGCCCCCTTCTCTCATCCCCTCGCCCCTTCTCGCTTTCTCCTCCCCTCCTCCACGTCCTCCCCCTCCTCTCGTCCTCGCTCCCTCCTCGCTGACGCTCGCCTCTCTCCTCCTCCTCTTCGTCTCTCCCCCTCCTGTCCCTTAATCCCCCCCTCTCTCCTCTCTCTCTCTCTCCCCTCCCTCTCTCTCTCTGCGAGGTGCTCTCTGTCCTCTCTCCCTACCGTCGCTCGCGGCGCTTCTCTCTCTCTCCTCTTCCTGTCCTCTCTTTCTCTGCCTCCCTCCCCCCCCCCCCCCCAGTCTCCCTTTCCCTCCCCCCTCTCGCCTCTCCTTCCTCCCTCGCCTCTCCCTCCCTGCCCTCCCTCCCTCTCCTCACGTACGCACACACACACACACACACGATACATAGATATATATGAATATATAGATTATAGATACCGAAGAGACCAGAGGCACACACACACACACACACACCCAACACACACACACACACACACACCACACACACACACGCAGACAGTACAGAGAGGAGAGATGAGGCTGACAAGTGGAGGGTCGAGTAGAAAAGGAGATAGAGAGAGAGCAGCAACGCAACTATTGTGTCAAACCTGACAGCGGGGTAGTTGGTCACCACACCACTGTATGGGCCCCGTTGTCCGCGCTTCCAAACCCTACCCCGCCTACCCGTGTTCACACACAATTACAAGCTTATGATTGGGGGCGGCAGACAAGTAACTGTATGGAGGGTGCGGAGAGGGTGGTGTGGGGGGACGTGGGGGGGGTGGGAAGGAGGAAGGCCATAGCGAAGGGATCGGAGGAGGTGTGGTGGATAGGACGGTGAAGGCTGAAAGAGCTCCTATATATTATCACTGGGAAAGGGAAAAAATCGCTAGAAATACTGAGGGATCGATGAAGACATAAGTACGATGTGGGGAGGGGGTGGTTGGGGAGGGGTAGGAACGATGGGTGAACGAGGGTACGAGGGGGAGGTATAGTGGAGAGTGAGGACTGAACCGACTGGGTTGGGAGGGGAAAATGAGAGATGCATAACGGAGGGGGGACTGTAGGGGGGTGGGAACGGAACGAGGGAGGGTGTGAGAAAGAGCCCTTTTACACGACCAGAAAGGACACACACCCACACACACACACACACACACACACACACACCACACACACACACACACACACCAGGTCCACACACATACACAACATGTCATAAGCACGCACACAACACACACACACACACACACACACACACACACATACCCACATGCACGCCCACACGCCTGCACGCCCCCCGTGCTCACACACATACACATAAACGCGTGCGCGCGTGCGCGTTCACACACACACACACACCAACCACACACACACACACACACACACACACACACACACACACACACACAGAGGGTGTACAAAGGAAAGTAGGAAAGATTAAAGATGTGGGAGGCACCCTACACACACACGTACATAGAGAGAGAGAGGGGGGAGGAGGGGTTGTGAGGAAGGAATATCACATACATATATACATGTATCATCAAAATGAAAGACATGGAATTTTACGGCTAATGGACATAACTGTATTCCAGTCTTTAGCTGCTGCATCGTCACGTGGTTGGGGGTTGTGGTTATTGTATCGCCTTGTGTTGGGTTATTGTATCGCCGTGGGTGTTGGGGTTATTGTATCGCCGCCTGGTGTTTGTGTATCGCCGGGTGATTGGTATTGTATCGCCTGGTTTATTGTATGGGATATTGTATCGCCTGGTGTTGGGGATATTGTATCGCCTGGTGTTGGGGATCTTGTATCGCTCCTGGTGTTGGGGTTATTGTATCGCAGCCTGGTGTTGGGGTTATTGATCGCCTTGTGTTGGGGTTATTGTATCGCCTGGTGTTGGGGTTATTTGCCTGGTGTTTGGGGTTATTGGTATCGCCTGGTGTTGGGTTATTGTATCGCCTGGTGTTGGGGTTATTGTATCGCCTGTGTTGGGGTTATTGTATCGCCTGGTGTTGGGGTTATTGTATCGCCTGGTGTTGGGGTTATTGTATCGCCTTGTGTTGGGGTGGTGTCGACCGCCTGGTTCATTGGTATCGCCTGGTGTTGGGGTTATTGTATCGCCTGGTGTTGGGGTTATTGTATCGCCTGGTGTTTGTGGTTATTGTATCGCCTGGTGTTGGGGTTATTGTATCGCCTGGTGTTGGGGTTATGTGTATCGCCTGGTGTTGGGGTTATTGTATCGCCTGGTGTTGGGGTTTATTGTATCGCCTTGTGTTGGGGTTATTGTATCGCTGGTGTTGGGGTTATTGTATCGCCTGGTGTGTTGGGGTTATGTGTATCGCCTGGTGTTGGGGTTATTGTGTATCGCCTGGTGTTGATGGTTATTGTACCGCCTGGTGTTGGGTGGTTATTGTATCGCCTGGTGTTGGGGTTATTGTATCGCCTGGTGTTGGGGTTATTGTACCGCGCCTTTGTGTTGGGGTTTTTGTATCGCCTGGTGTTGGGTTATTGTATCGCCTGGTGTTGTGGTTATTGTACCGCCTGGTGTTGGGGTTATTGTATCGCCTGGTGTTGGGGTTATGGTATCGCCTGGTGTTGTGGTTATTGTATCGCCTGGTGTTGGGGTTTATTGTATCGCCTGGTGTTGGGGTTATTGTATCGCCTGGTGTTGGGGTGAGCTATTGTATCGCCTGGTTGGTTGGGGTTATTGTTGTCGCCTGGTTTGGGGTTATTGTACCGCCTGGTGTTTGGGGTTATTGTATCGCCTGGTGTTGGGGGTTATTGTATCGCCTGGTGTTGGGGTTATTGTATCGCCTGGTGTTGGGGTTATTGTATCGCCTGGTGTTGGGGTTATTGTACCGCCTGGTGTTGGGGTTTATTGTATCGCCTGGTGTTGGGGTTATTGTACCGCCTGGTGTTGGGGTTATTGTATCGCCTGGTGTTGTGGTTATTGTACCGCCTGGTGTTGGGGTTATTTGTATCGCCTGGTGTTGGGGTTATTGTATCGCCTGGTGTTGGGGTTATTGTATCGCAGCCTGGTGTTGTTGGTTATTGTACCGCCTGGTTGTTGGGGTTATTGCTATCGCCGTGGTGTTGGGGGTTATTGTATCGCCTGGTGTTGGGGTTATTGTATCGCCCTGGTGTTGGGGGGGTTATTGTATCGCCTGGTGTTGTGGTTATTGTACCGCCCTGGTGTTGTGGTTATTGTACCGCCTGGTGTTGGGGTTATTGTATCGCCTGTGTGTGGGGGTTATTGTATCGCCTGGTGTTGGGGTTATTGTATCGCCTGGTGTTGTGGTTATTGTACCGCCTGGTGTTGTGGTTATTGTATCGCCTGGTTGTCGGGGTTATTGTATCGCCTGGTGTTGGGGTTATTGTATCGCCCTGGTGTTGGGGTTATTGTAATCGCCTGTTGTTGTGGTTATTGTACCGCCTGGTGTTGTTGTGGTTATTGTATCGCCTGGTGTTGGGGTTATTGCATCGCCTGGTGTTGGGGTTATTGTATCGCCTGGTGGTTGGCCTGGTGTTGGGGTTATTGTACCGCCTGGTGTTGTGGGTTATTGTACCGGCACCGCCTGGTGTTGGGGTTATTGTATCGCCTGGTGTGTTTGGTATTGTACCGCCTGGTGTTGTGGTGGTTATTGTACCGCCGCCTGGTGTTGTGGTTATTGTACCGCCTGGTGTTGTGGTTATTGTACCGCCTGGTGTTGTGTTATTGTACCGCCTGGGTTTGGGGGGGTTATTGTATCGCCTGGTGTTGGGGTTATTGTATAGCCTGGTGTTGGGGTTATTGTACCGCCTGGTGTTTGTGGTTATTGTATCGCCTGGTGTTGGGGATATTGTATAGCCTGGTGTTGGGGATATTGTATAGCCTGGTGTTGTGGTTTTGTATAGCCTGGTGTGTTGGGGTTATTGTACCGCCTGGTGTTGTGCATCGTGTTTCCCCTTGCACTGGAGTGACAAGATATATCGTTGTCATTTCGCGCCGATAATTGGCACCGCACCTCTCTCTTGTCAGAGCATTTTTTTTTTTGTTTTTACGTTAATGTGGTAAGAGAACAGAACCCCCCCCCCTCTCTCTCCTCTCTCTCTCTCTCTCTCTCTCTCTCGTGAGTAAACCTTTACTAATGTGTGTGTGTGTGTGGTGTGTGTGTGTGTGTGTGTGTTTGTGTGTGTGTTGTGTGTGTGTGTGTGTGTGTGTGTGTGTGTGCGTGCGTGTGTGGTGTGAGAGAGAGAGAGAGAGAGAGAGCGAGAGAGAGACAAACAGTGGGAGTAGTGGGACAGGGGAATAGGGGGGTCGGGGGAGGGTGCAGGGATGGGAGTGGGGGTGGGGGGTAAGACAGAGCGACAAACAGGCAGGCTGGAACGTACAAAAGAAAACACAAAACTGAAAGAAACAAAAGAAGATTTTAAATTTAAAAAAAATCACGCGGACTTGTAAACTAAAAGAGAGAATGAAAAACAAACAAAAAACAAACAACAAACCATCATCAATGACATAACTGACAGAATTTCACCTCGCCAACCGCCGCGGCAAGAATGCAAGAAGAGTGAAAGAAAAAAAAAGAAAGAAAAACTGTTTTTGTCGAGTTATTTCATGCAACTGGTTCGTGTACTTAGTATGAAGGAGTGCATTTTCTTTTAAAATGTAACCTCTTCTTCCACAAAACAATCCACAAACTACTGTCTGTATCTGATCTGTCAACAAACCAACGAGCAGTTTTTTCTCCACTTTATCTCCCTTGATTCCGTTAGTCGCAAGGCGAGGCGACTGCAGACGAAATCTAAACAAATCTTAAGAAAAAAAAAAGAAAACACACACACAACACACACACACACACACACACACACACACACACACACAACAAAGATGTCGAAACGCGTCTTACGAAGACCGACGAGGTTGAAACGCGTTGCGTTTTTTGTCTTGTAATTCGTTTGCTCATGTTGTCTGGCGAAATTATTTCACACACTTCTTACGCTCCCTTCAAAAGATCCCTTCATTTCTGCCGCCATCTCTCTCTCTCCTCTCTCTCGCTCTCATCTCCCTCTCTCCTCCAATCTCTCTCCTTCTCTCTCTCTCCTCTCTCGTCCCTCTCTCCGAAAGTCTCTCCTCCCTCTCTCAACTCACACCACACACACACACACACAACACAACACACACCATACGCATTCTCTCTATCTCGTCTCTGTGCGCGCGCGCGCGCTGCGCGTGTGTGTGTGTATGTATGTTGTGTGTGTTTGTGTTGTGTGTGTGTGTGTGTGTTGTGTGTGTGGTGTGCGTGCGTGCGTGCGTGTGCGCGCACGTGTGTGTGTGTGTGTGTGTGTGTGTGTGTGTGTGTGTGTGTGTGTGTGTGTGTGTGTGTGTGTGTGATAGCAAACATTCGACAACAGCAACCTTCCTGACATAATGAAAGCTTCTCTTCAATGAACCAGATAAAGCTGTACACGTAATCAAAATGTCCTCTTCGGGACAGGTGAACCATCTGCACTTCGTCTTGGATTTAAGTGGCTCAAACTTTTATAGAGAAAGATGTGTGTGTGTGTGTGTGGTGTGTGTGTTGTGTGTGTGTGTGTGTGTGTGTGTGTGTGTGTGTGTGTGTGTGCGTGTGTGTGGTGTGGTGTGTGTGTGTGTGCGTGCGTGTGCGTGCGCGTGTATCTGTGTCTGTCTGTGTGGTGTGCGTGTGTGTGTTTGTGTGTCTGTGTTTGTGAGTGTGTGTGTGTGTGTGTGTGGTTGTGTGTGTGTGTGTGTTTGTGTGTGTGTGTGTGTGTGTGTGGTGTTTGTGTCTGGGTCTGTATGTTTGAGCGTACATGCGAGTGCGCACACAGGCGCGCAGTATATGTAAGTATGGGTGTAAGAATGTAAGAGCGCATGACCCAGCGTACCCATGCGTTGGCATACCTGAACCTTCGCATTCTTTGCGAAAGGCACATTTTCTCTAAAACACAAGCGTGTACAAAAACAAAACAGGATTTTCTTCTATTTTTTTTTTTTTCTTCTAAGTCACTAAAACAGCTTTAACATCACGTGAAAGATCTGAACGCTTGAACAATTGTGACGGCAGAGTCTAACACGCATCACCGGGTTGGGGGCGAATGTGTGTGGGGGGGGGGGGTGTGGTGGGAGGGGTGGGGGAGTAGGCGGGAGGGGGGAAGGAAAGGTGTCGTTAGGCAGAGAGTGGTGGGAAGAGAGAGAGAGAGAGAGAGAGAGAGAGAGAGAGATAGAGAGAGAGAGAGAGAGAGAGAGACGGACAGACAGACAGACAGACAGACAGACAGACAGGGAGAGAGAGAGACAGACACAGAGAGACAGACAGACAGACAGACAGGCAGACAGAGGGATCCTTCAATGGTCTACAAATGCAACATGTCAATACAGGTCTCCTGTGTCCTCTTCTAAACTTTGGGGTTACTCAGCTTCAGTGGCGGTGGTGGTGGTTGTGTATATAGTCCTGTTTTGCTTTGCTTTGCTTTTGCTTTGCTTTGCTTTGCTATGCTTTTTGCGTTTGTTTTGCTTTGCTTTTCTTTTGCTTTGCTTTCGTTTTGTTTTGTTTTGTTTGTTTTGCTTTGCTGTGTTTTGCTTTGCTTTGCTGTTTTGCTTTGCTTTGCTTTGTTTTGCTTTCCTTTCTTTCTCCCCCCCCCCCCCCCCCCTGGTAAACCACTGCCAGGGATGCTCTCTGGGCGATGTTATCTGTCAAAACGACGACGACGCCCCAGGTGATGGCCACAAAGCCATTTATTACTTTTTCGTGTTTATTCATGCAGTCACCGACATTTAACAATAAATGTTATTGTATTCAGGCTCTCTTTTTTGCAGCAAGACTGTCACAAGGACACACACACACGCACACACACACACGCACGCACACACACACACACACACATGCACACACACGCGCGCGCGAACGCACACATGCACACACACACACACACACACGCACACGCACACGCACACGCACGTACACACACACACACACACACACACACACACACACACACACACACACACACACACACTCGCGCGCATGACGCAAACACGAGCACTAAACACACGCTCTACTTCCCATCTTCTACAATGCACCCCTTCCTCCCCCCCCCCCCCCCCCCCCCCCCCCACCCACACCCCACACAACCACCCCCACACACCGTTTAACACAAACCTTCTCCACTCCGTTTATTCTTTGCCTTCTCTTAGACATAAGCAGTGAAGCACGCATGCTCTCTCTTCTCTCTCTCTCTCTCTCTCTCTCTATCTCTCTCTCTCTCTCTCTCTCTCTCTCTCTGAGTGTGCGTATGTATGTGTGCCTGTGTGTGTGATTGTGAGTGCGCGCGCGTGCGTACGTGTGTGAATGAATGAGCGAGAGAGTGTGTGTGTGCGTGCGTGCGTGCGTGTGTGTGTGTGTGCGTGTATGTGTGTGTGTATGTGTGTGCGTGCGTGCGTGTGTTTGCGAGTGTGCGTGTGCGTACATGCGCGCGCGTGCGCGCTCGCGTGTGTACGTGCGTGTGTGTTGAGGGAGAGGGGTAGTGGTCGGGAGGGAAGGATGGGGTGGAGGGGGGGGGGATGAGCGGAATAATACAATATACAAAAGGCACCAATGCCAAACAACGGCTGTTTTGGAAACTTCTCAGACCTCATCAGGCTTGTTGATTTCAAAGTGAGGTCACTGCAGTTGTAAACTGAAACAAATCTTAAGAACAATTCTTTGTGAATCCGCCCACAGGGCAACGCCTTTTTCAGGCCAGAGGAACACCATTATTAGGACTTGCCTGAAGAAGACCTAAGAGATCAAAACGCGTCGTGTTTTATCTTATAATTTGTTTGTCCTTGTTTTGGGGGCGGACCACTAAGACTTATTCTTAAAGATTTTTTTTCCATTAAGCTTGCTCTACAGAGACACCCATAGCCCCCATGGACAGAAGGAAAAGTTGTTGTTGTTGTTGTTGTTGTTGTTGTTGTTGTTGTACTTGACGTACCTGGGAGGTTTGGGTTTCGGGTGGGTAGATGATGATGCACGTTCTGCACTGGGCGATGACATCATTGCAGCCACTCCGACCCAATCCGGATCCGGATCTTCCCAGTATTATACCACCAGATCTTGTTGACTTTTTGGTCACAGGTTCACTATGCGGATCCCGATATCCGTAAGTTTTTACTGCCAAGATCCTGATACTCAAAAGGTTCAGTCTCTAGATGATAAAATTCACAGAATCCCTTTCCAGACTCAGAGATTCACCGTCCAGATCCTGAAATACACAAGTTCACCATCCAGATCCTGACGTTCACAGGTCACTATCCAGATCATGATTCTATCGGGTTCACTACCTAGATTCTGATATACCACACAGTTCACTACCTACATACTGATATTTATGGGCTGACTGCCCAGATCCTAAAGTTCATGGGTACACAATCCAGATCCTGATTCTCATGGATACACAATCCAGATCCTGATTCTCATGGATACACAATCCAGATCCTGGTATTCATGTATACACAATCCAGATCCTGAAGTTCACCGATACACCGTCCAGATCCTGAAATTCATCAATACACAATCCAGATTCTGATATATCACAGGATCACAATCCAGATCCAGACACTGGCGGAGACGCAATCCAGATCCTGATAATCACACGTTCACAACCTGTTTCCACAAGCTCACAGCCCAGATCCTGCTACAGGCTCACCACCCCATCCCCGATGTCATCTTCCCAGCAAATGCTGGCATTCCAAAGGACTACACCATCATGCAGGCCCTGTCATCCACTGAGCTTCACCCTTCCCAGGCCCGGACTCTCACCGGAAAAAAAAAAAAAAAAACCCTCACTCAGTCTGCAGCAGCCGCGTCCCGCCCCCGAAACGCCTCATTGGGTCAGCGATGACGTCACTCCGGTCAGGGGATCAACGGCTGAGGAGGCAGGCAGCGAGGCAAAAAGAAACAAAGAACAAACAAAAAAAAGGGCCTGTCTGGCGGAGAAAAAAAAATGGCCTGGTCTGGCCTGGCCTTATCTCTGTAGCCTGGCCTTGTCCTCCCTAGCTGATCATTAAGCCTCACGGCTTATAATTTGTCCCATCATTCAATGAAAAAATAAGTTAACCTCAAGGTCATAAGCATGCTCAAGATATTTAAAACATCGTAATCAAATAATACATCTATTAGCATGTTACCTTTGTCTATAAGATTTTTGAAAGCATTTAAATTAGGTGCACGTTTAATATTTGGTGCAAGTTGATTCCAATAAGGTGCAACTCGATTACTGAAAGTGAATTTTCTTCTGTTAGTACGGCTAAACTCAATGTGAATTTTATCAGTAGGGTTTCTTGTTTTATCGAAGTTGGATAAAGTAAAAAATTTAGTAGGGTCAATATCATCAACATGATTAAAAACATTTGTAGGCTTGAATCAGGTCACCCCGTAATCGTCGAGCTTTCAAAGAAGGTAATTTCAACTTTTCCAATCTATCTTGATATGGTAGGTCTTTCAATTCCTTTATCAATTTAGTAGCTCTCCTCTGTACTTTTCTATTGCGGAAGACTGTCTTTTCAAATATGGATACCAAACAATATTTCCATACTCAAGGATCGGCCTGACTAGGGCTTTATATAATTTGAGAAAAGTATCTTTATTTAGAAAATCAAAAGAACGCCGTATGATTCCGATCACTTTATTTGCCTTATTTACAACATTGTACACATGATGATTATCAAAAAGTAAATTTTATCAAAAATGACCCCAAGTCTTTTCTTCTTCACATTTGGTTATATAACTGTCTGAGTACCTTTAATAACATAGTCATGCTCGGGATTCTTTTTGCCAATATGCAGTACTTTGCATTTTAAAGCATTAAAATACAAGTTCCATGTCTCAGACCATCTTTCCAAAGTATCAATATCCATTTGTAAACAATTCATGATTTTCTGTTGTATTATAAAATTTTAGTATCATCAGCAAAAATCTTACAGAAACTGTGTAATGATTGAGGTAAATCATTTATAAAAATTGTGAATAATACAGGGCCAAGAATACTACCTTGCGGAATTCCACTCTTCACCAATGTTTTACTAGAATAGGTAGCCCCAACTTTAACTCGCTGAGTTCTATTCTTTAAAAAATCCCTGATCCAATTTAAAACATGGCCTGAAATTCCATAAGAACCTAAATTTTATTAGTAATTTTTCATGTGGCACTGTATCAAAAGCCTTACGAAAGTCAAAATATATTATATCAATAGATTTTCCTTTATCAATCATCTGAGTCAAGTCTTCCATGACCTCCAATAATTGAGTAGAACATGAACGATGTTGTCGAAACCCATGCTGACTCTGGACGTAAAGGTTGTTTGTCTCCATATAATCAACTATGACATCACGAATGACTGACTCCAAGACTTTACCTATTACACTTGTTAAGCTGACGGGTCTGTAATTACCTGGGTCAGTTCTAGTACCTTTTTAAATATAGCTATCACATCAGCTGTTTTCCAGTCGGATGGAACAGATGCATCTTCAATTGATTTATTAAATAGCACACATAAAGGTAAGGATAATTCATTACTCAATTCTTTTAATAATTTAGATGGAAATTTTATCAGGTCCTTGTGCTTTATATGGCTTCAGTGCGCTAAGTTTTTGCTGTACAGCTGCAGGAGTAATTATTATATCCGATAAAGTAATTCCATCTGACCTTGATGCAAAATCTAATTTAGGAAGATTACTCGTGTCCTCTTCTGTAAAAACACTAGAGAAAAAATTATTTAATGTATTTGCTTTATCTACATCCGATACAGCCGTGTCTCCATTTGGCATTTTTATAAACTTATGGTTGGTTTGCATTTCATTTTAGATTGTACATACTTCCAAAATATTTTGGGACTTTCTTTACATTGATCTGCAATATTTTTTTCATATTCCTTTTTTGCCTTATTAATTGATTTGTTACATTTATTTCTCATAGTCACATATTTTAAATAATCTTTACCACCTTTGGTGTTTAAAAATCTTTTAAACAGCTTATACTTCTTTTTTACTATTCTCATAGCTGATTTGTTCATCCACATGGGAGTTACCTTAATATGTTTTCTATTTTTCACTTTTTGGAATATTTCTCTCCATAGTAGCATGAATTTTATCCTTAATAATTTCCCAACACTCATTAACATTTAAATCATGCAATATAGTCCAGTCAATGTTACCTAATTCTGATCTCATTTGATGAAAGTTACCCTTTTTTAAGTCAAATCTCATCTCAAACTCTTCTTTTATTTTTTCCACTTGTTATATATAAATCAAACGAGAGCACTTCATGATCACTTTTACCCAGTGGACTTAAATGTTCAATATCTGAAATAATCATATCATTGTTGACAATAATTAAATCAACAATATTTGATCTTTGACCAATTCTATGACGTGTAGGATCCTTTACCATTTGATGTAAATATGAGTCATGTAAGCATTCTATAAACTCATTATCTTTTGTACCAGACCACTTACCCTTCCATCAATAGAAGGAAAATTAAAGTCACCCATTATACATACTATATATCAAAAGCTAACATTTTATCAGATTTCATAAGTTCAAAAAGAAGTTGTTTGTTTTGATTCAGTAGAATTAGGACTTTTATATATACAACCAACTAAAATTTTCAAACCATCATTGCTCAAGAAATGGGCCCATACACTTTCTTCAAAATTTGAATTGTTTAATTCTGAACATTCCTGTGCATTCAGATCCTCAGATATATAGAGTGCAGTTCCTAATTTAGGATTATTATTTACAAAAAGATCAAAAAACCAGGCATATCATAATCAAAGTTATTGAAATCCTTTTGATTTTTTTGAAAATATCTCGGTGACAGCAACAACAGACACATTTTTTTTCACTAACAAGGGCCATAAGTTCATATTTTTTATTGAACAAACCATCTGCATTTGTGTATAATATCTTACAAGAAGGAATACTGGACTTAACTGAAAACATGTTAAATCTATGTACATCTCTTTTCTTCTTTTGATCCAAATCCTGTTGTCAATTCTCCCTCTGGCCACTCTGGCCAGAACTAGGAGATTTCTTCCACTGGACGATCTGACCCTTTCGTATGATCAGGTCAGTTTCACCATTATCTAATCTCCTCTGGCGTTCTGCTTTTAATTCCCTGTAATGCTTTCTTTCCTGGGGGGTATAGTCTGGATTGATGTAAACTCTTTTTGCGCTATCTGAAATTCCTGTGTTCAGTTTACGAGCATTGCCAAGAATCCGTTTTTTTTCACTTCAATTGATTTGACTTTAACCCTTCAGAAGTCTTGGTCTGTTTCCTCCAACAGGACTAATAATCTCACAGGCTCATCGACACTTTCATCCTCTAAATCCGGACAAATTTTTTTGACCAGAGAATTTACTTTTTGTAAGTCATCTTTTTTCTTTTCATCACCTCCTGTTTTGTCACTTTTGTTAGACCGACAACTATCAGATTCAGTTCCCTCTTTTCTTTTTCAAGTTTTTCATCCAGGGCTTCTACCACCTTCCTCTCCACAACTTCCTCAATCTTCTTCTCCAAAGTATCCCCTGTGTACCCTGTTTCCAGTCTAGCTATCCGCTCTTCCATTGCTCTGTTCATGGAGAGCAACAAGTCCAATTTTGCCTCAATTGGTCCCTTTTTTTCACCCTCCCCTAACATACATGGCTTACACACCCACTGAATGGCTGTATTGCCTTCACTCAGAAAGGCATACTCTCTTTGGGTGAGTTCGGCACACTCCCTATGCGACCATTGCCGACAATCGTGGCACTCCACCCCGTCTTCCCCATCCTCAACTGCAACATTGCAGTGAAGACACAAATGAAATTTAGACCTGCTCGTGTCTACATCCTTCAGTCTTTTGTCTAGTTTGTCTTTTTCCTCCACTGGTTCCAGCGCTGTTTTTTCTACCACCGGCAGCACAAGTAGCAGACTGCCGCCTTGACTGTCCTGTCCCTCTAGAATGGTTTGACATATCGAATTCATGCACTAAATACCAATATATGACTTACCTCCACACAATGAAATAGAAGTAAGGGTCACACAATGAAGTAGAAATAAGGGTAACACAACGAAGTTGAAGATGTGAGTTGGTTAGAAAAACGAAAGTGCTGCCATGATGAAAAGAGGTGAGTGTCAACACAGCAACAAAAATCTTATAGCTTCAATAAAGATGAAGAAAAATAGCGTTTTTATCCTGAATTTTGATGCAAGATGTTTCTATAACCGAAAATATTACACAAAAAGAAATTTACAACAACAAGAATCTTCAGAAAAATCAATAATTTTCAAAATTCCGACACCAGCCAGAATAACATGTCCTGAGCACGCGGCTTGACCTTGACCTACAGGCAAAAAACCACGACTGACTGAAGCGTACTACTGTCTTCTTCTGTTAAAAAATGAATAAACAAATAGATATAATAAATAAATGAAATGAAATAGAAATTAAAAAAAAAAAAAACGAGACAATGACGTAACATTCGTACGATGACGTCAACATAACTCCCCGTCATTACGTCGCGTCATTCAGTCCAACAAACACGGTTCCGCGTGGACGAACGAACGAACGAGGCGGGAGGTACACGTACTGACCAGACAAGACAAGTCAGTGGTAGCTGTGGTGACGTCCGTAGACAGACAACTATAGGCCGAAGTGGCCAAGTGTTCCATTCAGTCTGGGAGTGTAGCCCTACCCCACCATCCAGGTGGGCCATTCAATTCCTCCACGACTTCCTCCTCCTTCTCCTTCTCCTCCCCCCCCCCCCCCCCCACCCCCCCCCCCCCCCCCCCCACTCCCCCTTTCCCCACCGTGCTTCAAGCTGTCACATACCTTACATCCTGACATGCATTCCGAAGTCGGTGAACTTAAACCCGTGTTTATCCCCAGTTGATGGCGGCCTTCCAACAATAGCCGCCTTTCTTCCATCTGAACTTGTTGGCGACGCATGTACGTGCTCTTGGGTGAAGAACGATGTTTCTAACTCCCTGGTCAACCCGCAAGAGTTCCAAGGTTTGTTCTTGTTATTCGTTCGAAAAGTGGAAGCTCTTGTTTTGAACGACTTCTGTGTCACGCAGACGGAACAGATCGTGCATTGTGAGATCGAACAGATTGAAGCCAGTCTGTGTCGCCCCCAATTCATTCTCTCTCTCTCTCTCTCTCTCTCTCTCTCTCTCTCTCTCTCTCTCTGTTTCCAAAAGAGAATGCAACCGAGGCACGTATACATCCGAACTCCCAAACGCCGAAGTCAAATCAAATCCTGATCACAAATCAGTCACACACACACACACCCCCCCCCCCCCCCCCCCCCCCCACCCAACACACACACACAACACATAGACACACACCATGTCAGCAGATGACATGTAACGAGACACCAATCACGGTCACATCTCTTGGTAAACTGACCCCGATATGGTTCCTCGCGATCGGCTGGACTACAAACCACAAATGTACTTGAACTCTTCTTTTTAAAAAGAAAACAAACATGAATCACCAGCGACACTCGCACTTCAACGCACACAATTCGTTTGTCAAGGCCACGAGTTAGTTCTGTGTGCTCACAAGCCGGGGAACAAAACACTTCAAAACGATTCTCAAATCTTGACACATGCTTGCTTATGTTGCGAGTGATATTCACGAGCTAAAGAGACAGGGGTTAAAAAAAAAAAAAAAGCAAATGGCCACATACAAAAATATCGACCCCTGAACACACCACCGTTAAAGCCAAGTACACCTGTTGCACTCACTCGCTCGCTCTGTTCCACTCTCGCGACAGTCTGTCGTCGTCTCTCCTCTCCTCTTCTCCTCATCTGATCAGAAGCAACAAACACGCTCACACACAGATACACACGCCTCCCTCCCTCCCTCTCTCTCTCTCTCTCTCTCTCTCCCCGATCTCAACCTGTCCCCCTCCGCTAAAGGACCAAACCGCAACACAAAAAGCAGGGGGGAGGGGGGGGGGAGGATAGGAGGAAAGGAGGGGAGAGGTTGAGGAAAGAAGAGGTGTGTGTACGTGTGTGTTGGAAGAGGGGAAGGAAGGGAGGAGAAGGGGGGGGGGGAGAAGGGAGGGAGGAAGAGAGAGAGAGAGAGAGTGTGTGTTAATTCACGGGCTGGTGATTTTAATGATAGGGTTTTGAGGCAGACGAGAGTAGAGGGGGGCTGAGCGAGTGCGGTTGGGAGGGGTAGGAAGGCGGGGGGAGGAGGAGGAGGAGGCGGGGGACACATACAGAGAGAGAGAGAGAGAGAGAGAGTTTCCAGTCACACAGTGACATAAAATGCCAGACGTGTGTGTGTGTGTGTGTGTGTGTGTGTGTGTGTGTGTTGGACCTGGCCGGACGACAGCGACACCCATGGAGGACTCATTGGGGGAGATTGTGAGGGATCAGCGAAGAACGGGTGTGGTGTGTGGGGATTGGGACAGGTGGGATTGAGGAGGGAGTGAGGAGAGAGGGGAAAGGGGGGAAGAGAGAGAGAGAGAGAGAGAGAGAGAGAGAGAGAGAGAGAGAGAGAGACAGACAGACAGACAGACAGACAGACAGACAGAGAGGGAAAAGAAAGAAAGACAGGATTGCCAGACATACGCCTGCTGGCCATAGCCCCTCACTCCTCCCCCCCCCCCCCCCACCCCTGCCCCGGGCCTCCTCTCCCACCCTCCCCTCCCTCACTTCTCTGCCGCCGTGCCCCACATACACTTCCCGAGGGAAGAGGGAGCGGAAGGGATGGAGTTGTAGGGGGAAAGGGAAGGAGAGGGGTGGGGGGTAGAGGTTTGAAAGGAAGAAGCGGGACCGATCCAAGAGCGAACAATGTGGCCATGGTTAGCGGTTCAACGCTAACTGGACTGTGCCGGACCCCCAAATCGCCGGAAGATCCGATGGGACGCGTCAGCCCTCTCGCCCTGGCTTACATACACACATGTACATGCATACCCCCCCAACTGGACACGAGAGAAGGCTTTCGTATACGCATCGCATCGTACTTACGCATTAGTAATTTATAACACGTGCTTATTCATACTACAGGCGCACGGAGAATTAAGGATGAAAGGCATTCATCATGCATGCGTGCGTTGGTCATGCCGGCACACACGCAAAGGTACGCATACATACATACATACATACACACGCCCGTCAGCGCGCATGAGCACGCATGTATACTGGCGCGTGCGCGCACGCACATACACACACATATATACACACACGCGCGTGCACACACTCGCACGTAAGGAGCACGCACGCACACGCGCTAGCACGCGCGCGTGCGTGCGTACGCGCGAGGGAATGGGGCAAAGAGAAGAGAGGAGCGGGTGGAATCGTCAGACCGGTGTACCAGCCTAATACGTCGTTCCTCCATCTGTCGCTCGATTCATTTTCTGAGCAAAAAACGTACAGTAACTGTAGAAGAATCAGCTGAAAGAGACTATTTCGATGTATACCTCTAAAACACCACATCATGTGTATATGAGAGAGAGAGAGAGAGAGAGAGAGAGAGAGAGAGAGAGAACTTTCGTGTGCGCTAGTTCAGGCATAAAGAACTTTCTTGTGCGCCAGTTTAGGCATGAGTTTCTTTTCCGAGAGGGTGAGGATGAGAAAGGGGGGGGTGGCTTGGAGGTGTGTGTGTGTGGGGGGGGGGGGGGGGGGGGGGCCTCTTTCTAGCTCTCTAAATGGCGTTACTCCCTTGCCGGTCATCCCGGCTCTCCCCTACACATCCACGCCCACTTCTGTGCTGTTGTGTTCCTAATACCCACATCCACAAGGAGCAGTCACTATCAAGTCCTCATGAGGCAAACCCATCAGAGCAGACACCGCCTTGCTGCCGAGTCACTTCGCGGGTGTCCAGCAGCGCCTGTTCTGATCCAACGTTCGCAGAAGACAACGCACTTCATCCTATACTGGCGACAAAAGTTTGCCTAGCTGCGGAGCCACTGTGACTTGACTGGATGGGTGAGATTTACGTCGTATTGGCCGGAGGCCCTTAAGGACAAGGTTTCCCAGACTATAGCCTGTGTAGTTCTTGGCGTAGCTGTCCCCTGCGGTGACTGGTCGGAGTCGGTGCTGTTGGTCGTCTGCTGTCTGTGGCAGCCTCTTCCCCAGCCGCTGTACAGTCCCCCTGTCAGGGCCACTGATATGGATCCACACGACCAATTTTGGCCAGTTAGGGTAGAACACCCTAACTGATCGACACCACCCCCACTCACACCCTCCCCACCCTTCCCGCGGACGTGGGTGTGAGTCTCAGAGGTAGGACTCAAGGCTGGACCTTTGGGGTCCCCTTTGCCTCTTTTGACTCGCTGCGCCTCCCGCACCTCCCTCCTGCACAGTGGTGAACACCAATGTCTGTGCCGGAGGGCAGGGGGAAGTCTGCACACAGGAGCTTCATGGGCTGCATCCCCAGGGTGGGATGTGGCTGGAGGAAGTCCTGGACTTCCGCTGAGGTCATGGGTTGCCCAGAAACCCGTGAACCACTGTGAGTGAGCGTCCCTTTCTGAAGGGCGCCACCACTGTCCCCCAAACAACCATTCCCATGAACTCACCGATCAATTTTTTAACAGGAGCACGCCACGGGCAGGGGCGGTGAAGGTCACCACATTAGCAACGCATGAAGAGTTATACAAATATTTCATATCACGACCCAAGAACAGGATGATAGTGGGTTGCCAGTTGCCAGCTGCCATGAAAACTGTAGTGTAATGTGTATTTCAGAGCGCCATGTAAGCGAAAAAAGCGTGTTGTTGCTCTTTCGATGGATATAATCCGAGGCTATTACGTTGCATAAAGTTATGTTTAAACCAACAGGATGACAAAGAAGATGCCGTGGAGTGCTGCTGTGCTCTGATACTACATGACACCCTGGAACTGTTCGCTTCCTTTCACGTTTTGTCGCCTGGCGGTCAACCAGGCCCGAGAGATACAGACACCTGCAACGATTAGAAAAAAATTTAGGCAGCGCTGCTATAATCTGGATGAGACTCGACCCTGTAGTTCCAGCCTTCCCATCTGATCCCATATAAACACGCTCAAAGAGAGCTGGAGCTGGCCGGCAAAAAAGAAGAAGAAAGAAAAGAAAAGAAAAAGAAGAAGAAGAAGAAAGAAATATAAAACAGAAAACTAATATTCCCCAAAAGTAATATGCTCTGTTGGGCCATGATTTCTCAGCTCGCAAACCCTGAAACATGGTCATGGCCAGATAGAAACTGTCTTCGCTTTGTACTGAAATGTACGTGGCCGGGACAGTGGCTCTATTCCTGGGTATCCAAACAGCGGGCCTGGGTAGTTGAGTAGAGCGAGCGAGAGAAAGGAATCGGGAGAGGCCATGGAGAGTGTGAGGGGAGTGGGGGGGGGGGGGGGAGGGGGGTTGGAGAACAAAGAGTCAGACTGACAACCAGAAAACGTAGACGCTGACAGGAGAGAACAGAAGAGAGATTAACAGAACCCACAATACATATATACCAGCCCACAAGGCGGACAATTGGAGACAACGCTACCTATCCCCCACACCCCCCCCCCACCCCCCATCTTACCCCTACCCCGCTCCTCCTCCACGCCCCTTATCTTCTCCCTCTCCTCCAAACAGACGAATACAGAGAGAGAGAGAGAGAGAGAGAGAGAGGAGAGAGAGAGAGAGAGAGAGAGAGAGAGAGAGAATGGGCACTAGGCTCTTCAGGCACAATGCGCGCCTTTTTGACACAGTCCAGCGGACAGTGTCCGGCCGAAGCAGCGACAATCGTCTGCTGCGTCTTTCCCAGTCCAGGGGACAGAACAAAGTCGAGAGTTCTCCCCCTTCCCCTCCCCGTCCAAGATGAGAAAAAAAAAAAGGCGGAACAATGCAAAGAGAAAAAGAGAGAGAGGATAGAAGATATAAAGGAAAAGGAAACACACACACACACACACACACACACACACACAGAATGACGAAACATGAAAAAATACGAAAGGGAGGATGAAAGAATGAAAGAAAGAAGAAAACAATGACAGAAGGAATGAAAGAATGAAAGACTGGCACAAAGAATGGATTTTTGTAATGAAAATAAGACAGAAAGGAAGACATAAAAAGCCACCT
Source organism: Conus betulinus (assembly GCA_016801955.1). Taxonomy (NCBI): domain Eukaryota; kingdom Metazoa; phylum Mollusca; class Gastropoda; order Neogastropoda; family Conidae; genus Conus; species Conus betulinus. The sequence continues at coordinate 128,417 of JADBJO010007756.1, forward strand.
GTATAGGTTTTACCATTCTCATACTTAACACACGTGTACACGTATGTGAACAGAATCATCCGCACGTCGCCCGTTTTGCTGAGTGTCTATGGACTTGTTGAACATACCAGCTATCTACTTATCTCTGTGTCACACACACACACACACACACACACACACACACACAGACCTGTCTACTTACCTCTGCCCCCCCCCCCCCCCCACCACCACCACACACACACACACGCTGAAAGAGTGTGCAGACTATCAATGCAAGAATGCAGAGACCAGTACAAACTGGGGTGAGCATATTGACATTGCACGCAGTTTAAACATTTCAATAATTTGCTCCGTAATTAAAGGATAATTACTGCTGTTTACGACGTCACTTCGCCCTCTGTCTTGGTGTACGAGCTCCTGAGGTGCTATGCCTTGTGGATACCAGGATTTCCGCATGCGATGCGGATGCTTTGTGCCCATTTTTGTGGCATTCATGTGTGGAAAGAGCAAGAAACAAAGCCGCAATGCACAGAAGACATTGAAGGTTCGGCGTGTTGCAGACGGTGCGCTCGTTGGTTGCCTCCTCACTTACTTGTTTTGGGGGAGTTTTTTTTTTTTATTGCAATGTGGCGATGTCGAGCAAAACCCTGGGCCAACCAAGGGCAGTCTGCGACAATCCAACCTGAGCAGTGGACCGGGACGAAGAACCAAGCACGGACAAATCTGAAAGCGCCTCATCCAGCACGCCAGCTGTTACGTCATCTCCGGTAGAACCTACCATAATGGATGTCATGGACATGCTTCAAACACTCAACACGAAGTTTGATGAGATGAAGGCAGAGATGAAAGAATTCCGTGACAGTTTTGCTGCCCTACATGGTGACGTTGAATCCCTGAGGAGGGAGGAGGTGAAGGACCTTCAACATGAGAACGCAGACCTACGCCACACCAACGACAACCTGATGAAGAGGATCCAGGACTTGGAGAAGAAGACAGACGACCTGGAGGGACGGTCGAAGCGGAACAACGTCATCTTCTATGGACTTTTCCGCAAAGACAACGAGACACCACAAGAATGTGAAGGTGTTGTGAAGGACCTGCTCAAAGAAAAACTTGAAATAAGTGGTGACATAGAATTCGACCGCGTTCATCGCCTGAACTCTAAGCAGAATTCACCAGTTATTGGTCGCTGTACCTTTTTCAAGGACAAAGAAAAAATTCTAAAGGGCAAAACAGAAACTAAAGGGTTCTCAGGTGTTTTTGGGAGAGGACTTCTCGTTCCGGGTGAGGGAAGTAAGAAGACAGCTTACACCTCATCTGAAGAAAGCACGTAGTGAGGGAGGGAAAACGTGCCACTATGGTGTTTGACCATCTCCTTATTGAGGGTAAAAAGTACGGACTAGCCGATGGACAAAATCTCCGTGAAATTCAATAGGGGGGTGGCCTGCCCGCAATGACACCGGTGACACCGGCAACTGAACTGTGCGTGTTGACAGTCCGTGGAGAACGGGAACGGAGCTGCACAGAAAGCGAGTCGTGTGCTGTGAAAGGATAGACTTGATGACAGAGTTGGCACTGAGTTGTCCGGGGTGAAAGGGCAGGGGTCAAAAATGGGATCACGGACGAAAGAACTGTGTTGTTAAAAATCCTCATGACAGTTTTGATAATGTTGTTTTTTCTGATTTTTGTACAACATATGATACGTTAAACAAATGCACTGATGTCATAAGCGAGGGGGTAGATGTACGTATTGACAATGAATCAAACATTGATCTGTTTAATGAAGTTAACGAAAAAACAGAAGGTAGTGTGGATTTGTATCAAAAGAAAAGAAGTGAGATTAGTGTGGAAAGTGATATTTGCGAGAGTGTACATGAACGAATGGATGACCACAGAACAAATAATGTTAATATACATGAAAATGTATCATCGATGTGTTCTAATTCACACCATCTTGATGGAAATCGTTATTCATTTTTACACTGGAATGTAAATGGACTTCTTTCTAAAATTAATCAAAAAGAATTTCTATCTTACCTATTCAATTTTGACATTATATGTCTTGTTGAAACGTTTGTAGAGAATCTGACTCTTAATATTTTCACAAACTATACAAGCTTTATAAAGCCAGGCATAAAACTTTCAAATCAAGGGAGACGATCTGGGGGGTATAATGTGTCTTGTTAGAAATGAGATAGTGCCTTTCATTCATGAGATCAAGGTAGATAATCCCAATGTACTTTTGTTTCTGATTGAAAAGAATTTGTTTGATTTATCGGAGAATGTTTTGTATGTGTGTTCGTATGTGCCCCCTGAAGGCTCACCTTTTTATACCCACTTAGATATTGACAACGGCATTATTTCACTTGAAGAGTGTATTGTTGACTGTATACTTGAATATGGCAATGTGCATGTGATCCTCTCCGGTGATTTAAACACAGCAGAACTGCAAATTTTTTTCCTGATATTCTACATGATGATGAATTTGGTACTAGTATTGAAAGTTGCTCTGCGTATTTTAATAGAAATCAGCTGACCAGGTACTGAATAACAATTACGGGAAAAAATTTGTTGAATATGTGCACTACTCTTGGTTTTTATATTCTTAATGGTGTGTGTAATGGAGACCTTGATGGAAATTATACGTTTGTGTCTCAGTCTGGAAACAGTGTTAATGATTATTTCTTGCTTTCTAAAGAATTGTTCTTCGTTGTCTCCTCGTCTTGTAGATTAGTAGTTTCAGAGAGAGTAGAGTCTGATCACTTACCACTGGAGTTTCATTTAAATGTGGTTAAGAATGCTACCATTTCTTCTGGAGTTGAAAATGTGAATAAGTATATTGAAAAGTTTGTGTGGAATAGTGATGTAACACAGTCTTATTTGGATGCAATGCATTCTTCTGAAGTGTTAGGCTTACTTAATTATGCGTTTAATTTGATTGAACATGACTACGATGAAGCTCTGAATGTTTTTGTTGAGACTGTAAAAACTTATGGAGCTTGTTTGAAGAAACGAATTTATATTGATAATTTAAGTAAAAGTAGTGACTGGTATGATCAAGAGAATGTAAATCAAGTAAGGGACAAGCGAAACGTTTATTGCGAGTTTTTCGGCAAACGAAAGATCCAACCGACAGTGACGCTTACTGTGTAGCAAGAAGAGAATATAAGAATCTTTTACAGCGAAAAAAAAAAAGAGCATAATGATTTACTATTGGATAAGTTAACTGGGTCAATAAATAATCAAAGAGAATTCTGGGAAAACATACATAGAATTTCTGTTAAAAGAAAGCAAGCTAATAATTTAACAATAGATGACTGGTATGAACACTTTAGAAGTCTGCTTGAAAGAGATACAGTACAGAAGAAGAAAAATTATGCGGGTGTCAATAGAATCGACGACGAACAAGAGGAAAATGCTTACATGAATCGCCCTATATCTAGGGAAGAAGTAGTGTTAGCCATAAAAATTAAAGAATGGCAAAGCTGCCGGACCAGACGAGGTTATCGGGGAAATGTTAAAAAATGTGGGAGAGCCAGTTGTTGATTTTTTTCGTCAAGCTATGTAATACATTATTTGATAAGGGGGTGTTTTTCCGGAAAACTGGACAAAAACCATTGTAGTCCTTTATTTAAAAAAGGAAATCCTAATGATCCAAGCAACTACAGAGGCATATCTTTATGTGATACAAGTAGCAAGATCTATAGCACTATAAAAAAACCGTCTACAGGAATGGATAGAAGAGCAAAACCTTACAGGTGAACATCAAGCAGGATTTAAAAAAGGTTATTCCACTATCGATCATATGTTCACGCTGGTAGCCTTAATACAAAAACAATTTTGTATGAATCGTAAACTTTATGTAGCTTTCATTGATTTTGAGAAAGCTTTTGACTCTATAGAAAGAAATTTACTGTGGCCTATTCTTTTAAAAAATGGAATAAAAGGTAAGCTTTTTCGGTGTATTAATAGCATGTACATAAACGTCAAAAGTAGAGTTCGATCTGGAGATAAATTAACAGATTACATCAACTGTACACGGGGAGTGAAACAAGGTGATGTTACCAGTCCTGTATTGTTTTCACTATTCATTAATGAACTGAACTGGCATTAGAAGTAATCAGGTGTGGGAGACATGGTGCAAGGTTCACATATGATTTTTTCTGAGTATTCATTTTGTTATTGGCAGATGATGTAGTTCTATTGTCTGAAACCGTTGTTGGATTACAGACGCAGTTTAATAGTCTACACCGCGCAGCCTCAGAACTTCATTTGAATGAATAAACATGACCAAAAGCAATATAGTGGTGTTTAGAAAAGGTGGATATTTGGCCGACAGAGAAAGGTGGACTTATAATGGGATCCTAATACCTGTGGTGATATATATACAAATACTTGGGAATCTATTTTTCTAGGCTGAGTTTTACTGCAGCATGCCGGGATCTTGTGAGCAGAGCCAAAAGGGCTTTATTATGTGTTTTACAAAATTTGTCCAAATTGAAGAATAATTCTCTTGATCTTTATCTGAAGTTATTTGATGCTCAAATTCAACCGATTGTTCAATATGGTGCCGAGATATGGGGTCTTGAAAATGCAGCTCTTTATTCTGAAAAATTACACATGTTCGCACTTAAAAAAGATTTTTAGGAGTGGAAATGAGAACACCAAATGACCTCATTTATGGGGAGACGAACAGGTATCCTATATATATATATATATCAATTCAATTGTGCAGTGTATGAGATACTGGTTAAAATTAACACGACTAGAAGAGAGTAGATTACCACGGAAAGCCTACAGAATGTTATTTGACTTAGATGCACGGAATAAAAGAATTGGGTCTCAAATGTTAGATGCAAATTATATACGTATGGTTTTGGTTACGTATGGGAGAACCAAGGTGTTGAAGAAATACGTCAATTTTTGTATCATTTTTAAAG
>JADBJO010007756.1:158335-163335 GCA_016801955.1 Conus betulinus
CCACGCCCCTATCTTCGCTATTCCCTCTCCCTCCCTCCCGTAGCTGAAATGTCTCGGGTGCCAGGGCCAACTGATGAAGGAGGGGGGGGGGGGGGGGGGGGGGGAGATAGATCGTTTAACACCGACTATGTCGACGTTTTGGCGGCACAGTACAGGCTGCACACCAACAATTAATGCACTAAGGCCTTGCCTTAAGGAATCGAGTATTTATAGACTGGCGCAGTTAGATTGTTTTGAGAATTTTCATTGTGACTTCTTAAATTTGATTCTCCTCATTTTCTTTCCTATGATTATCAAGGTACTACAAGCTAGGTGCTTCCAAGCAGACAGATTCACAGCAAAGGACTGGGATTGATTGGGCGCTTCCAGCTGGCGCGAAGACTGGGTCACTGGTGAGTGCTAAGACCTGAAATGTGACGTCACGGGTCACTGGTGAGTGCAAAGGCCTGAAATGTGAGGTCAACTAAGGAGAAGGTTATGTACTTTGACGATCGTGTGTGATGTCATCGGTGGAAATCTCTCCACCCCCCCCCCCCCCCCCCCCCCCCCACCCCCAAACAACAGAAATAATTGGTGGGGAGTTGTTCTTTTGATCAAGTATCAGTTTAACAATACACGCTGGCGCAAACTTATAGCAGACCGACTCAACACCCATCTTGCACCGAATATGAGAAGAAATTACATGATTGCTCGTTCTTCGTTTACATTGTCCTGAATGCTTTTTCTTTTCTTTTTTTTTTTTTTTTTTTTTTTTTTTTTTTTTACCTGAATAAAACCTGAGAAGTCTAAACGCGTCGCGTTTTATTTTGTAATCTGTTACTCCATGTTGTCTTGCGGAAACACTAACAATTCTTTATCAAAATTATGGTAGACCTCCAAAAACACGCTTACATGGATTATCCAAAAGTGTTGTTCAAATTCTAATTGCGGCGTGTGGCCACGTGCTGGCAGGCTGGGCGTGGCTGCTGGAAAGGTTTGTCTTGTGATGAACGAACAACTAAACTATCATCGGCGGCTGGTTCAACTATGCTGCGCTGAACTGAGAGCCTTAGCCGAGTATAATCTGTTGTGAGTGAATTCCAATCCGCACGTATTCGCACAACACGGGGGCCATTTTTGCTGACTATCGTCAAAAGCTTGTAACGAGAATGTGTGGCCAGTTTAAGTACAATAATCATTAATATATGTTGTTGTTCTTTTTTTGGACGATGCTTTGGTATGTTTATCTGAACGTTAGTGTTTCATAAGTGGGTGTTCTCTTTCTCTCTGTCTCTGTCTGTCTGTCTGTCTGTCTGTCTGTCTGTCTGTCTCTCTCTCTCTCTCTTCTCTCTCTCTCTCTGTCTGTCTGTCTGTCTGTCTCGGTCTCGGTCTATCTCATATGAATGTTTATGTTATGTGTGGATGTATGCATGTAGTGCAAATGGTGTATGTATATGTATATATGTAAATATGTGATGTAAATACAGAGAAACAGACAGACAGACCAACAGAGACAGACAAGCAGACGGAGAGAGAGAGAGAGAGAGAGAGAGAGAGAGAGAGAGAGACAGACACGACAGACAGACAGACAGACAGACAGAGACAGAGAGAGAGAGAGGGTGGGGGGAGAAAGAAGACAGACAGACAGACAGACAGACATCCAAAGACATCACACATAATCTGAACTAAGACCAACAGAAACAGAGCAATAAATAAAAACAAGATGCAAAGCATATAAACGTACTCCCAGTTTATCTTGAATACGCGTGAGATATTCCATAAAGAGAAAAAAACCGTTATGGACCGTTATAGCCATCAGTAAAAGACACAACGGTAAAATAAAACATCGGGCATCATCTCTGACTCATAATAAACATACCTACAAATTTTCAGAAAAATCGGCCTAGTAGTTTTGTCTGGAGCGAGTGGAACACATTTTGACCACGGACAGACACACACCACACACACACACACAGCATTTCTTCGTTCCCATTGTAAAGTACCCCCCTGTTCTATAAGAACTAGGAGTACAAAAAATACCCGGCGTAGAGAGATAGACAACTACGCAAACATCAGCAAACACCCCATTACAAAGTAACCCGACATTTCTTTCTTGTTGGTAGAAACAGCGAATGAAGCTGACGCCAGGGACAGCACTGTTTGACCAGGGAGGTGGCGACTCCCCTGCTGGCCATTCCACGGTCACCGGCTGGACAGTGAAGGACAAGGCTCTGGACAGAGGACCGGACACTTTGTCATCCCTGACGGGGAATACGACCATGGCCTGAGAACGCCCGACAGACCACGTGAACCGCCCTCAACTGTGGGATTACTGTTAGATATACGACACACAGGCATGATGGCAACGTGTGTACACACACACACACACACACACACACACACACACACACACACACACACACACACACACACACATACACACACACACACACAAACGCGGGGGTGCGTAAGCGCGTGAACACACACACACACACACACACACACACACACACACACACACACACACACACACACACACGAACGCGGGGGTGCGTAAGCGCGTGAACACACACACACACACACACACACACACACACACACACACACACACACATACACACACACACACACAAACGCGGGGGTGCGTATGCGCGTGAACACACACACACACACACACACACACACACACACACACACACACACACACACGCACGCACGCACGCACGCACGCGTGCGCGCACACACACACACACACACACACACACACACACACACACACCACACACACACACACAAACGCACGCACGCGCGCATGCACGCGCACATTCACGCATACAGGCATACACATATACTCACTTGTATGCGCGTGCAAGCGCGCCTGCACACACATACACGCATACGCTCGCGCACAAAAACACACACACACACACACACACCACACACACACACACACACACACACACACACACACCCCGCGCGCGCGCACACACACACACACACACACACACACACACACACACACACACACACACACACATACGTGTGTGTGTGTGCGGATCACTGAATACATCCAAATAACAACTGAAACAATAGTAAAAAGATATACAAAGATGATCTAAGCGCTCTTTTCTTGTTTGATAAACTGATTTGTACATTCGACGATAAGAAAAATTTTTTAAAAATGTAGAAAGAAATTAATTCCAGTAAACACTAAAAAGCAGTCTCGGTTTTCTTTTTTTTTTTTTCAATCATACAAAATATCTGGATTTTTCGTTTCAAATATTTGTCTCATATATGGAAAATCAATCAGTCAAACGACTATTGTCAAGCAACATGTAGCCTTGACATATACACCACTTGACAACTCCTTGCAATCGCCCTGTTTTCATAAAAAGAAATCAGGGAAAGATAATGCCTGTCTTTCCCCTACTGAAGTAGAGTTTTCCTTTCCTCACTTCATGGGTCAAGCCGATAAGAGTCAAATACAGTGATCTGAAGCGCACGCCAAGGTAACGATCTGGAGATTGATCGTCTGCATCAAAGGCGTACCTTTTCACACCCACGAGTTATTGGCATTCTCTCTCTCTCTCTCTCTCTCTCTCTCTCTCTCTCTCTCTCTCTCTCTCTCTCTCTCTCTCTCTCTCTCTCTCTGATCGACCTGTTAAACTGACTGACAGGGCAAAAATGGCGTTGGGCGCGCCCACCAGTAAGCGCCTGTCCCATGGAAAACGGCGAAGTCATCACTCTTGCTGGCACACGGAGCTCTAATAACACAGATTATCTCCCAACATCGATTTCCAAACATCGACTATTCTCTAGTAACCGATGGGCGTGCGTTTGGCCATAACTCCCCTATGCCAGACCATGGAACAGGGTACAGTGGGGAACGGTCGTCCTGTACACAGTTTGATGACGAGAGAAACAAACATGAAAATAATAAAAAAAATATATTATTCCGCCGGACAAAACGATGAACATATTACAAGACAAACACGACGCGTTTCGATCTCTTCGGTCTTTTCTCGGGCAAGAGAGAGAGAGAGAGAGAGAGAGAGAGAGAGAGAGAGAGAGAGAGAGAGAGAGATCGTGTGTGTGTGTGCGTGTGTGTGTGTGTGTGTGTGTGTGTGTGTGTGTGTGTGTGTGTGTGCGTGGTGTGTGTGTGTTGTGTGTGTGTGTGTGTGTGTGTGTGTGTGTGTGTGTGTGTGTGTGTGTGTGTGTACTGTGCGTGTGTTTGTGCGTTTGCGTCTGACTGTGTGACTGTCTCTCTACACGCTTTGTGTCCATGTGCTTGCGGATGAGTTTGATCTCAGCGTGCATGTTATGTTTCCCAAACATGTTGTTTCAACGTCTGTTGAACCTTGCTGGACTTTGCATTGCAACAGATCATAGGACGACTAAAAAAAAAAAAAAAAAAGTGACTCTCTCTCCCTCCCCTCCCTCCCCCCCCCCCCCTTTGTCTCCCCCCTCTCTCTCTCATTCCCTCTCTCCCTCCGTCTCTCTCTCCTAGCCTCTCCCCCCCCCCCCCTCGCTCTCACTCTCACTCTCCCTCCCACTCTCCCTCCCCCCTCTCTCTCTCTCTCTCTCTCTCTCTCTCCTCCTTGCCTCCCTCCTCTCTCTCTCTCCCCCCTCTCTCGCCCTCTCTCCCTCTCTCTCTCCTCTCTCTCTCCCTCTCTCTCTCTCTCTCTCTCTCTCTCTCTCTCTCTCTCACATGTAATGGCTAATCTTCCGGGATAAATAAACTTTCGTTCGTCCGTTCGTTCTCTCTTCTCTCTCTCTCCTACCCATTCCCTCTATTACCGTTCCCCTACACCACCCCCCCCCCCCCCCTTCCCGTCCCCCCACCGCCATTCCTCCCCCTCTCGGTGTATGGCGACGTTGGAACCTTTCCAGATGCTGACCTTTAAGCTGGGCCATCTCTGCGTGTGTGTGTGTGTGTGTCTCTCTCTCTCTCTCCCCCTATCAAGATAGGATGAGTGTTAGCTGGCCCGCTGATCCGCCCGATATCCCCTTGCCCCCTTCAC
>JADBJO010007756.1:183335-188335 GCA_016801955.1 Conus betulinus
TGTGTTGTGTGGTGTGTGTGTTGTGTTGGGTTGTGTTGTGTTGTGTTGTGTTGTGTTGTGTTGTGTGTGTGTTTGTGTGTCGTGTCGTGTCGAGTCGGTGTGTGTGTGTGTGTGTGTGTGTGTGTGGGTGTGTGTGTGTGTGTGTGTGTGTTGTGTGCGGAGTATGCGAGTGCTGAGGAGTGCGAGCGTGCGTGCGTGAGTGCGTGTGTGTGTGTGTGTGTGTGTGTGTGTGTGGTGTGTGTGCGCGGTGTGTTGTGTGTGTGTGTGTTTGTGTGTGTGAAGTGCGCGCACGCACGCACCAGCTTGTAAAGCCCCTGTGTTACAAACCTCAATAGCATGCGTGACGTTTTGCCCCATTAGGCGCGGCATCCCCCCCCCCCCCCCCCCCCCCCCCCCCCCCCCCCCCCCCCCCCCCCCCCCCCCCCCCCCCCCCCCCCCACCCCCCCCCCCCCCCCCCCCCCCCCCACCCCCAGTGCCCCCCCCCCCCCCCCCACCCCTACCCATATTCTAACATGTACAAACAACTCTGATGTGTAACATTTCTACCTCCCATCAAACCAGTCGCTTCCGCATCCTCTTCTCGTCCCCTGCTCTTGACCCCCTTACACTCCACCCTCCCCCCTCCCATTCCCTTAACTCCCTGTCCCCATGTTTGTTCATACGGGACCATAGAGCGGACAGCCAACGCAGTTAGTTGAAAGCCTTTGGGACAAGTAGGACATGTCTGTATGTATGTGTGTGTGTGTGTGTGTGTGTGTGGTGTGTGTGGTGTGTGTGTGTGGTGTGTGTGTGTGTGTGTGTGGTGTGTGTGACATGCTTCTCCAGAACGTATATGTCTTTTTCACTCCCCCCTCCAGTGTTTCTTCAGGGAGGTACAGTTTGCTAGGGTCACAAGATGTTCGTGATGTTAGTAGTGATAAAAACCATCCTTCTCTTCCATTGATTTACTCGCATTGTTTTTTTAGACCAAAACAGACCTGTGCTCCCCGGCGGCGAATCCCGTAAAGAGGTGTGTGGGGTGGTTGTGTTGGTGTGTGTGTGTGCGTGTGTGGTGTGTGTGGTGGTGTGTGTGTTCCTACCAAAGGGAGTGTGTGTGTGTGTGGTGTGGTGTGTGTGTGTGTGTGTGTGTGTTCATAGGAGTCTTGTGTGTATGTGTGTGTTGTGTGTGTGTGTGTGTGGTGTGTGTGTGTGCTTGTGTGTGGTGTGTGTGTGTGTGTGTGTGGGTTGTGTGTGTGTGTGTGTGTGTGTGTCCCAAGTGTATGTGTGCGAGCACCATGCGCGTCTCTAGGTGTACGCGCGTGCGTGCGTGCATGCGTGCATGATGCGCGAACGCGCGTCCCTTAAATCTGTAGCGTGTCGTTGTGAGTGTGTGTACCATGTGTGAGTGAATACGTGTGTCTTTGTGTGTTTCGTGTATGTTAGCCGTCTCTCTCTCTCTCTCTCTCTGCTCGGCGCTCTCTACTCTCTCTCTGCTGTCTCTATCTCGCGCGCGCGCGTATGTGTGTGTGTGTGTGCGACGTGTGTGTGTGTGTGTGCGTTTTGCGTGGTGAGTGCGTGCGTGACGTGCGTGCGTGGCCGTGCTTGCATGCGTGCGTGCTGTGTGTGTGTGTTGTGTGTGTGCTGTGTGTGTGTGTGTGTGTGGGTGTGTGTGTGGTGCCGCGGCGCGCGCGCGGCGCGCAGATGTGTGTGTATGAGGGGGAGGGGATAATAAGTGGCGGAAGTGGGGAGGGTGAAGTAAAGTAAGGTAAAAGTAATGTTGCTTATAGCCCAGCCGACCGCAAATTGGTCATATCGGGGCTGGGCTGTTGGCAAAGTAAGAGGGGAGCGAGGGAGGAGGAGGCCTGGCGAGAACGGCAACGCAAGGAGGGAGAGATGAGGTAAACAGACACTACTGAAGGTATGCGACAGAACACGAGAGACAGACAGACAGACAGAGAGAGACAGGGAGAGAGGAGGAGAGGGGAGAGAGAGACCAGAGAGAGAGAGAGACCTCCCAGAGGATAGGAGGTTAGGAGAGTGTGATAGAGGCAGTGGGGAGGGCACCTGTGCGTGATAGCAGAGGGGGGCACGTGCGTAGACAGAGAAGCGACACAGACAGAGGAGGCCAGAGAGGAGGGGGGTGGTGGGTTGTGGTAGCAGTGGGTGGGGCACTGTGCGTAGAAGAGAGACAGACAGACAGGACCCCAGACAAACAGAGAACAGAGAGAGCCCAAGGGGTGGAGGCCAAACACGGGTGTGGTGGCAGAGGGTGGGGCACAGTGCGGACCAAACAGGAGACAGACAGACAGGACAGACAGACAGGACAGAACAGAGCAGACAGAGAGGAGGCAGACAGATAAAGGCCAAACAGGGAACAGAGGGGGGGCACTGGGCGTACAGAGAGACAGACAGACAGAACAGACAGGACAGAAGAGGAGGGGAGAGGTTTGGGAAGGCAGACAGAGTGGACAAACAGAGAGAATCAGGGTGTGTAGACAGAGAGGCCAGACAGACAGAAAGGGACAAACAGAGAACACACAGAGGAAACAGACCGAGAAAGGCCACACAGAGAAAGAGAGAGAGATGACAGACAGACAGAAAGGGCCACAAACAGAGAACAGAGAGACAGGCAGACAGAAAGGACAAACAGAGAACAGAGACAGACAGACAGACAGAAAGGACATAAACAGAAGAACAGAGAGGCAGACAGGAAAGGCCAGACAGAGACGAGAGAGATGGAGAGAGGCAGACAGAAAGGCCAAACAGAGAACAGAGAGAGACAGACACAGAAAGGCCAAACAGAGAACAGAGACAGACAGACAGAAGGACAAACAGAGAACAGACAGACAGGACAGACAGACAGAAAGGACAAACAGAGAACAGAGAGACAGACAGACAGAAAGCCCAAACAGAAACAGAGACAGAAACAGACAGACAGACAAAAGGCCTAAACAGAGGAACAGAGAGAGAGGCAGACAGAAAGGCCAAACAGACAACAGAGACAGACAGAAAGAGAAAGGATAAACAGAGAGCAGACAGACGGACAGAAAGTATGGCCAAGAAGAGAACAGAGAGAGACAAAGGGCAGAAGAGAGAGAACAGACGGGACAGAAACAGACAGGGAACAAAGAACAGAGAACCAGGACAGAACAGAACAGAAAGGACAAACAGGAGAAACAGGCCAGACAGACGGGAAAGGACACAACAGTGAAACCCCAAACAGGAAGACGGCCAGGGGAGACAGGGGCTACTCGTCCCCCCGCCCGATTGTTCTGATTTCCTGCCGGGATCGATCATGGACACACACAACACACACACAACACACACCACACACAAACACACCACAACAGCCTCTCACCACACACACACACACACAAGCACCATGAAACAAAGCACACACACACACACACACACACACACAAATACACCCACAACACACACTGGCCACTCACCCCACTCACACACAAATAAGCACAAAAAAAGCACAACATACTCTCTCTCTCTCTCTCTTCTCTCTCTTACCAGTGCCCAGCGCACCGGTGACAGAAGAAATTCGAATCCACAACAACACCACCACCACCACTACCTAAACCCAAAAATCCGCCCAAAAAAAAAAAAAAAATTTAACTGCCACCACCAACGTCGACGACAACGACACCACGTAGTAGTAGTACTACTGCTGCGACTCCGAACCACAAAACACACGCATACACACAACCGCCGCAAGATCTCGCGATTCACGAACACAATGTGTGCCATCACTCTAATATCCTCCTCCACAGAGAAATGAGAAGTGTGGTGAACGGCGACAATCGCCCGAATAAAAAAAAAACGCCCGGCCCTACAGCAGCAGTCGGCTGCCTCGATCGGCTCTCATCTCTCTCTCTCTCTCTCTCTCTCTCTCAACAAACACGCACGACACACGCACACACCTCAGCTCACTCACAGTTAGCGTGGGACGGGCACGGAACAGCTAGCTATGCGAAGATGGCACGCAAGCGAGCTGAAGAGAGAAAGATAGGAGAGAGAGAGACTGACGGACAGACAGACAGACTGAGAGGACAGAGAGGGACATGAGCAGCAGTGTTGTGGTGACTGACTGACTTGACCGATTCTTTGGTACCGCTGCGAGCCGCTAGAATGGAAAGAGACGGAGGGGCAGTTAGTCTAGAGGCCAGGCTATCTGTCGCAAAGTTGACAGAAAGGGCAGGAAAGAAATAAACGACAAAGAGAGAGAGAACGAGAGAGAGAGAGAGAAGAGATGGCGAGAGAGAGAGAGGAGAGAGATAGAGAGAGAGAGCGGGGGGTGGGACAGAACAGACAGACAGAGACATAGATAGACCAGCGATAGGCTGAGCGATCTAAGATAGAGAGAAAGAGAGAGTGAGAGAGAGAGTAGGAGCGAACGTCGAAGAGGGCTGGAGAGAGAAGAGGGCGATAGAGAGCAGACAGAGGACCAGATCAGACAGACAGACAGACAGACAGACACAGACACAGACACAGACAGACAGAGGTGGGAGTGAAGGAAGGAAAGCTGAGAGAGACAGACAGACAGATGGGAGACAGAAGACACACAGAGAGAAGGAAAGGTGGGGGAGTGGTGGATAGGACGGGGGAGAGGGGGGGGGGGCAGAGAGTGAAGGGAGGGGCAAGAAAGTTTGATTCTCCTCTCTCTCCCCTCTCTCCTCTCTCTCTCTCTCTCTCCTCTCTCTCCTCCTCCTCGCCTCTTCTGTGTGTGTGTGTGTGTGTGTGTGTGTGTGTGTGTGTGTGTGTGTGTGGTTTGTGTGTGTTGTCGCTGAGGCACATCTCTATCGTGTTCATTGTTTGTTCGTGAGTGGACGGGATGCTTTTTTCGCCCGACTAAAATACGCGTGCTGGTGACAGTCATAATCCCGTAAGGGAAGGAAAGGGTTCTCCTCTCAAGTCCGCGTTCTCTCTCTCTCTCTCTCTCTCTCTCTCGCCTCTCTCTCTCTCTACTCACCGGCCCTCTCTCTCCTCTCCTCCTCTCTCTCTCTCAGCCA
>JADBJO010007756.1:190835-191885 GCA_016801955.1 Conus betulinus
GGGGAGATGTGTCCCCTGGCGAGAATCAAGCCCATGGACTATTAATGGCTGCAGATCCCGATCAAGTGGGTGGATCCAGATTGTCTTTTTCATCCTACTTTCCACGATCCAGTAATTTGTGTGTGTGTGTGCGTGTGTGTGTGTGTGTGTGTGTGTGTGTGTGTGTGTGTGTGTGTGTGTGTGTGTGTGTGTGTGTGTGTGTGTGTGTGTGTGTGTGTGTGTGTGTCTGTGTGTGTGACGGAGGGACTAATGCATGGCTCTCAACGAATACAAAACAAACACCCCAGTTAGATATACTTTTATCTTTAAGCTCCTAAGACCTGGTGCAGATCCGAATTCTAGAACCCGGATCCAGTCAAACAAAATAACATTTGTATGGAAAGAGAGTATGTGTGTGTGCGGGGGGAGAAGGAGGGAGGAGTGGTGAGCCGGCAGGAAGGTGGCAGGAACACTTGAGTCACGGCACAGTCACACTCGGAGCTACAAACGTGCAACCATCATTGACACAAGTGTAGCCGAGACAATGAGGATGTAGCTCGGTACAATCAGTATCTGTGATAGTTTTTTTTTTTTTTAGATAAATCAAGAGATACACACTTTACATTCTGGCAGTTACTGACTGAAGTCAAGAGGACAGTTGACGTGGGCAGAGGTCTGCGTTGCCCTTTCACTTACTGGTATGTCACACGACTGATAAAATGCCCAAGGTCCAAGTACTGGCATGGCTTGCACCGCCGACTGTGCGACAGGTCCTTCAAATCAATGTCAATCAGCTTCAAATCAATGTCAATCAGATTCACCGCCGACTGTGCGATCAATGTCAGGTCCTTCAAATCAATGTCAATCAGCTTCAAATCAATGTCAATCAGATTCAGATTCACCGCCGACTGTGCGACAGGTCCTTCAAATCAATGTCAATCAGCTTCAAATCAATGTCAATCAGATTCACCGCCGACTGTGCGACAGGTCCTTCAAATCAATGTCAATCAGCTTCAAATCAATGTCAATCAGATTCACCGCCGACTGTGCGACAGGTCCTTCAAATCAATG
>JADBJO010007757.1:0-35356 GCA_016801955.1 Conus betulinus
CACTTTTCTGATCTATTTGTGCGCTCTGGTCAGATTTTCATGACTGGTAGCCACAGACATTACAAACTGGCTGATGTTCTGCTGATTGCTGGACATGGGGAATTTATCTAGGCTGGATCAAAATGTGTTTGCTTTTCATTTCAAGGGTTGTAATACTTTAACTTTTTTTAAAAATGCTGTTGACTGTTTTCTTCGATTTTTTTTTTTAACAGCATAGCTGATATCTAAAGAGGGATGGGAGTTTGGGTAATTTCATTCTAATTCCATCCAGGTTTATGTCTATAATCTCCCCCTCACCCTGCTCTCTTCTCTTCCCCCAGACCCCTTGCTCATCCTCTTCTGTCTCCCCAGCCCCCCCCCCCCCCCCCCCCCCCCCCCCCCTCCCTCCTCCTCCTCATCTGTGCTTTTCTACAGGTGTCTCCCAAGATTTTTTGCATCTTTTCATGGTGTCTATGTCAGTTCCCTTTCTTCTCTATAGGGATGCTTGACCCCTATGTTTTGGAAATCCTGTGCTTGTAAACTACCCCTTGACTGTAACTCTGTCAGGCTGCCGCTGGGTCTTCTTTTTTTTTTTTTTTTTAATGACTTTGTTTACTGTCATCTGCAGTTTTTCTTCCTTTGTTACCTACTCACATCAGTGTATTACAGGAAATTCTCACAGTTTTCTTCCGTCTTTACAAGTTATCATTTTTCATGTTAGATTTTTGTAGTAATCTAGCAACCAGGGAGATTGGTAAACAGCCCAGAGTGAACTCTTGGTGTCCATTCTATGTAGTATTATGTCCACTGACCGATTTGACCTTGTTATGCCATTGCCATGGACACAGGATGAACTGTAAGTTAGATTCAAGTTGGTAATGATGGTTGTAATGTTCATCAAGAATAAACAATAAAACACAACCAACCAGTGTTCCAAACAGACTTTCTCCCATTGAAATTGATGTTTGAATTCATAGCTTTGTTTGGTTGTAATACAGCTTCACATTTCAAGCTCTACTCAAAAAAAAAACATTACAGATCCACATAGGCATGCCTAGGCTCATATCACTGTTATACAAAATCAGTTTCATTCAAATTCTGCATACTGTGAAGAATCAATTTACCGAGACAGAGCTATTGAGAACTTTGCATTTCACCATCTGGTTTTAGAGTCATCACAGTTCCTTTAAGTTTCGCTCTCTACCTGCAAATTCAGGAAATGTCTGTTTCTTTTTCTGTTTGTATTTTTTTTTCTTTTCCAGTCATGCCTGCATTTAGTATAAGGTAGTCTCCTGATTTACTTTGAGCTGTGTTGATTTTAAAAATCATAGACTCAGAGTGTTAACTTGGCAGTGTTGAAAAATAGCTTACAAAGTCAAAAATTGTCATTTCACCATCACATTCCAGGTAGACCTCGGGTAACTGCATATCATTAGATTAATTATTTTAGATGAAAGATACTTGCTGGTGACCAGTCTTCTGACTATTGTAGAAGAATAAACTTGATACTTACTGTTTTTGAGGGTGTAAAGTGAAACTTTGTATAAAAAGAAAATCTACAAAATACAGGGTTATTGCCAAGATTAAGTAACAGAATCAGGCTGATTTTTAAATGTTCACTGATATGGAAATGGCGTACAAACTGGAACATCCATCATGTCAGTTTATTATGGCATTTTAATGCTTTTCATTAATGTTTTCATTGTTAATCTTAAACTGAGGTTTATATCTTAGACAGATAACTAAAAAGGCCATCAATACTGTTCAGTTTTATTTGCCTTGAAGACTCCAGTTGGAGTAGGTCATTATGTATACTTTTCATGTTTGTTTGCCGGTTTGTCCCCCCATATGACTTTCTGTTCTGCCTATTGACAGCCCAGAAAGGGGCCTCCTTTGTGGTCTGCTGGAAGAGAATGAAACATTCTCCCATTAATCCTGGGTCATCATTAGTTTTTTAAATTAAGACTTAAAAATCTGTTGGAATGAAATGAATTGCTTTCTAAAGAGAGCCTTTATGTTCCAGAAACTATTCATCAAACAGTGTAGTTGATGTCACTGTTATTTTGTAGCTTCTTGGGCTGGGGACCAACACCTACAGTATTGTAATATCATGCCATACCAGTGTTCTGTCCAGTGCAGTTTCTCTTCTGTGTTTGGCTGGTATTGTCATGGTGCTGGATGAGTATTCTTGTACCTGCTCATGGATTGGGGAAGATTTTGTGGTGCTTCTGTTTGGGACAAGTTTTTCTCTGTACACTGTCAGTGGAAGAAATTGCAGACTGGAGACTTGTGTGGTCAGACTTGCTTGAGTTAAAACAACTGGTGTACTTCCCGATTTGATGGGACATCTGGTATGACAAAACTTTAGAAAGATATGTCATGTCTGATATTTACTTTCTTTGTAATATGTTTTGCCTACGTTATGTTAGGGTAGACTTGTCAGTCAGTATACCCCCCCCCACCCCCCCAAACAATATTATATTTTTTTGTAGTTAATAATGTTTGATGTGATCATTTTTGTGCTAATATATTTGATACAATCAATCCACATTTTAGACAACCTTTTATGGAAGTAAGGCTCATGTTTTGAGAAAAGTTGTGACTGAAGGCCCTGTCTCATGCTCCAGAGTTCAACTGCTTTACTTCAGAAATTTAGAGAGACCATCGCCATCTAAAAAAATGCTGATGTTTCCATTTTTTGTGACCATGGGTAAATAAAACTGGATTAAAAGAAAGTGAACAGTTATAATGCGTGCCATGCAAGTGTGTGTGTGAGAAACACTTTTATTTTCAGTTATAAGTTCTCATCATTTAATAACCAGTGGAGAGTTTATATATATATCATCAATGATCTCAAAAGTTCTGGCCACAAAAACATTTCTGATTCTGTGCATTACATTGCTCAAGAAACTGACATGCAACCGTGGAATTAGAAACGATAGAGAACAGTCCATAGCTGTGTGAAAAAGGTAGAGTGGGCGGGCAATAGCTATACAAATCATAAGAGCTGACCACTAATGCATTAAAAAACTGAGCACTTTATTCACTGGTACGGTACCATGTACCGGCAGAACAGCCTCGCTCTTGCATACACACTCTGTCTCAATGCCACCTGGTTATCGTCAGATGAGAGGATGGCCACGCAAGTGGTGGGAACTATACAGGAAGTGTGGTGACGACAGTCACGCGTCATCACTCTTCCACCCTTGCCCCCTGCCTCTCCTCCTTTTTTTTTTTTTACCCGAGCTAAAAAATGGACTGCGCTCATTAATACAGCCAGTGTTTTATGGTAACGGTTTGTTCCATTTCTGTCTGGGTGAACCAAGCATTTCACCCCCTCTCCCCTCCCCGCCCCCCCCCCCCTCCCCCCTACCCCCCCCCCCCCCCCTCTCTCTCTCTCTCTCTCTCTCCACACACAGGGAGCGCACGTGTTTCACACTGAACGTTAACTAGGCCAGACGAAGGTTTCTTCTGTTCTCTGCAAAAATGGCGCAGCAACGTTCGATACATTCGTTTTTTACAACAAACAGTCAAGCAAGTGGCAGCACAGCTGAAAGTGGAGATACTAGACCTAGATCTAATAAAAACTCAACTGAATCTGTGCAGACAAACTCAGAATCAGCTGCAGATTCTTCTTCAGCATCAAAACCCAATAAACGACAGAGGACAAAAGAATACAACAGTGCCTGGGTGTCTGAATTTCCTTGGCACAGAAGAGAAGAAGATGAAAAAACTGGGCAAGTCGGCAATTTTCTGCACAGTTTGTGAAGAAGCTAAGAAAGTTAATGGCTTTACAAAAGGATCATGCAACTTCCAACGATCAGCATTAGTTGAGCACCAGAAAAGCGCCAGCCATGTAAGCGCCGTTTCCATAATACAACAAAAAAAACGCATGGCTAATGTCGTTTCACTAAACTGTTGCGATGCTGATGGATATCGTTCATTCATTTGGGTAAGTTGGGTTTTTTCAGTTTTCTACTTTGATATCTGCCCGTTTCGTGCACTGCAAAATGATTTGTGCTGTCATCGGTTGTTGCATTAGTCCGTCCGTGTAGCCACTTGCAGTTGTTTTGCATGACTGACCCCAATACTTTGATTTTATTTTTCTATGCTGCATGATTAGGATGGTACCGGCTAGTGCTTGGTCAGGGGCATAGTTGTGGATTATATATTAATATCATGGACGGATTGCTAGAATGTTACTGGTTTTGACACCATTTGAAGTCATGGTAACATGTTAATGACTGCAGACAGGAAATAAAGCAAGTAATCTGGGGAAAAAAAAATCATTAGTCCACCGAAGAGGATGAAAAAGAATATAACAAAGCCAGGCACAAAACAAAAGAAAATTTACTTTAGTCATAAAGGTATGTTTGCTTTCATTGCACTTGTTCTATAATGTCCAAATTTAACTCTTTATATGTTCTCACTGTGGAGGACTTTACAGAAGTTTCTTGGCGACTTCCAGAGGTCACTCACATTTCCAGAGAGCCCGCATGTCGATTCCAATTCAGAGCAATCTGTTTTTGCTACGGAAAGAACGTACGGCCAGGGTAGAAGGAGAAGACTATTCCGCAGAGGGGACGCGTGACCATTCCTCCTCTACCCAACCAACGGACACACACGATCGCTGCGTCCGAAGGCTACAAGGCAAGCGGTCGCCATTACTCGAGCCTTTCTGTCAACCTGCCCAGAAAATCTACTCAATCCTTTCTGTCAACCTGCCCAGAAAATCTAAGGGCTAGGCTCCCCGAAAGGGCAAAGTCAAGTCAAACTTCTCTTCCAAATTCTCCCTCTCCCCCTTCGTCATCGGCAGCTTGCCTTCTACCCTTCCTACGCACAGTGAGACTTCTCTCTATCATGCTGCGTCACGCGACCCTCGGCCCCCGGGGAACCTTGCCAAGACGCGGACCAGCACGGGTGACGGGTCGGGGCTGGAATCACCACCCGTCACTTGCCTTGATGAGCCGCGTGTCACTAGTTTCCCCCTCGAACTTGACACGTGGACTCATGACGCTCTCCCCCACCGTGCACAGGTGCAGCCAACACCTGTGCATGAGGAGCGTCCAGACTCCGGAAGAAGTTTTACGGTCACGCCGTGGCAACAGCACAGGGGGGTGTCTATAATTCTGGGCGTATGGTCACACCAGGGTATGACCCAGGTCATGTCCATACACAAAGGCGGTCGACCAACCCCGATCGACTGTCGCAGATTCCCCTAGGGGTACAGGACGTTGGGGAGTGGACCTACTCCGCTCCCCACTTGGGCAACGCCCACGATCCCGTTCCTCCGGGGGGAGGATCGACCAGCGGGACCATGGGTAACCTGGCCTTCCATTCGGGGGGGGGGGGGAACCATGGGGAACCCGGTGCCGCAGCCAGTCCAATCCGCGCATAGGCGGGTAGGGGGCTCTGCTACGTGTGTCCTCCGCACCACCACTTCAGCCTCTGGAACTTTACACAGACGCCTCCAATTTGGGCTGGCGGGGGCCCACGTGGAGGACAGTCAGGCCTCGGGAGTGTGGGGGACGCGCAGACTGCATGTCCCCACATCAGTGTCCTAGAATGGGAAGTGGTCAGGCTAGCCCTCCTCCGCTTCCCACACAGGGTCACTCCGACTTGTTCTCCTCCTCACAGACAACACGTCGGTAGCTTGCTATGTCAACACAAGGGAGTGGGGGGCTCACTCCATCGGCCTCTCGCTTCGGACAGAGGCCCTTCTTCGCTGGTGTCATGCACAGGGAATCACCCTCCACGCGAGACACATCGCGCGGGGATGCCCTATATCCTGGCAAGAACCAGGCTCATCGTCCCCATAACCCCGTGGTGGCTGACCCAGCCCTGTTTCCGGACCTCAAGTCCCTCACCCATGTTCCCCCTCCAGCTGGACCCTCAGGTGGGACATGCTGAGGCAACCCCGCTCAGGTCACCCTCACTCGAACCCCCAGATGCTTCGCCTACGCGCTGGCTCCTGTGCCAGCCCAATTGCGAACATCTGCCCCTACCTCCCTCTTGCACAGATTCCAGTCCGTCCTAGACGCACTCATGGGGGCCGGGGCCTTTCAGCGACTATGTGACTTAGGCTCTGCCTCACGCAGGGCCAGCACCTACTCCCTCTACAACTACCGAGGGGAGAGATGGGTCGCCTGGTGCTCGGATAACTCTGTTCCCCTGACCAGCCGTCCAATCTCTATATAGGCAACTTCCTATCCCATCTATCTTCCCCTCTACAGCTCTCTGCTAGCTCCATTCGGGGCTTCAGGTCGGCGATCTGCACCACTATTCGCCAACTCGGCGGCCCTTCTTTGAGAATGCCTTCCTTCTCAGAGAAGTATCTAGGAGGGTGGCCCTTCGGGAAGCTCAGTCCCCAAGGCTCATTCCCCTTTGGGACCTCTTTATTGTCCTCAATCCCTCAGAAATCCCCCATTCGAGCTATAGCCACCCTTCCCTTTGACCTTCTCTCCTTCATGACCACCTTTCTCCTTGCCCTGTCCTTGGCCAGAAGACGAAGTGAGAACCATGTCGTCAGCGGGGACCCAGAGAGAGACATCGCTTTCCCAGGGATGGCTCTGTCTCTCTCTAGTTCCTTCCTGAGTTCTTAGCTAAGAACCAGGAACCGGGCACAGCCTCTCCTCCCTTGTCATCCACTCACTGGCGGATACCCTAGAAAGGGGGGTGGGTGGGGGAGACAGGGACCTGTGCCCTTCCAGGTGTCCCAGAGACTACTGGGAATGCTCGCGCCCCAGGTGCTCCTCCCAGAGATGTCTTCTTATTTCTACCAACCCCAATAATAAATAAGACATCTCGGCTGGCACAATCTCTAGTTGGCTTTCTAGGACGGTGAGAACTGCCTACGCGCAGGTGCGCAGGCGTTCAGAGGTCTCCCTATCCCATCTCCCGGGCCATGAGGTCGGAGCACTGGCCACTTCGGCAGCGTTCCAGCGCTCTGTCCCCTTGCGCCATCTGGAGGCAGCCTACTGGCGTTCGGATAACCCCTTTATAAATTTTTATTTAAGGGATATCCGCATGACCAGGGCTTACGGTGCTAAAGGGATCTCCTTTGTGGCGGCCGATGCAGCCATATCGGCTAACCCCAAGAACCACTAGGGCGCTCGGCCCTCCTCCGATTCCTTTAAATTCTGCTATGGTCTGACATGGTATAGTATATGACACCAAAATGGGGAGTTTTTATTATACTCCCTGTTTGGCTAGTATACTTACCATGTCAGACTTATTTCCTCCACAGAGAGGGTTATGTTTTCATCCCTGTGCTAATTTTTTTCACTCATCTGTTTTAACATGTTGACTTTTAGGGGGAGGGGGGTTGCCAGCAAGATAACAAAAACTACAGAAACACATTTTAAAAATCCTGTTACATTTGGTATGTATTCAAACCAAAAGCTGTACGGGATCTGCTCAGCAAATCGGCCACCATGATGCTGTGCTTAGATTGCGGATTTCCAGCAGGATGGTCATGGGTTTGATTCCTGTCAGACCATTTAGAAGTAGGATTTTGCTGCTCAGACCCTGAGCTGAGTTTGCTATGGGCATCAATGGGAAGATGGAACTATACAGTGGACCTTCATCCACAAAATGGATGTAGCTGAGTGTTGTGCAAATTCCCTGACCAATGCTGTGGGTGTCTGTATTTCTCAAGCCTGATTGGTGCTGGAATATGTTATGAAAGTAAGAACAGAGTTCAGCCCTGTCATGCAAATTCATCCAGAATGGAATTCGATAGCATCATCTTCTTCATCCTTATAGAACACCATGGAAAAAAAAAAGTATCAAATTCTGTACCCCTTCATGTGTGCTGTCAGAGTGACCTGGGTTTGGATTTCCTTTCCATATTTATGCCATGTTGAGTTTGTGTTGGGATGATAGGTATCAGCAAGATCATGGGGACTGTCATTGGATAGGACATGGTTGTGCCCTCCAGAGGGGGACAATAGCTCTGCAACTACGTCATCAGTGTCATTGATAGAGGGTGTATATGTCTTGCATACGTTGAATCAGAACAGGCACCAATGAACACCAGAGATGACTTGGCAGCAATGCAGAGTATATCAGGGGGGTTGCCTCATGACAACTTGATATTGATTGCTGTTTAATGATTGCTAGTGCAGCGGTAGAGGGGTGGGGTGTGACTGTTGTTGGGGAGTTGCAATGGGCAGTGTTGGAATTGTGCCACAGAAGATGAGAGGGGGGAAAAAAAAAGTTGAAAAAATCAGTCTACTAACACTTGCACAGTCTATCAAACTGAAGTAACAAAACGTGGAGGAAAGTTAGAATGTGGTCCAAGGACAAAGCCATATAAATTGGTGCAGATCTAGATGGAAATGCTGAACTATTAAATTTTGGTGTAAATCTGGATCAAACGGTTTTTTTTTTGTTTGTTTGTCCTGATCTGTCTACTAGATGATTAAAATGTGCATGCTGCCCACAGCATAGCTGTCCATGTATTTTTGTTACATTTAAATGGTTTTCCTTAATTTACTTTTTTTAGAAACTGGATGGGAAATTAAGTGCAATGGCTGATGCTCTCTGCACTGCCACAGCGTATTTCATGTGCTCTTAAAAGGACGTTGATTGTTTAATTACCTTGTTTTTGAGACTGGGACCTTTTGTTTCCTGCTTTGTTGATAGCCCTGATAAGAAACTAAACCCAGTTAAAGGGCAGATCCGTTTGACCTGTGGACAGAGTCTGCATTTTCCTGGGAGCCTGCCAGGTCCATTTGAAGATCGCACCTCATTTTAGTTATTTGACAATATATAACACATGTATAGGTATGAGAATGCGTCTGTTCAGATATTACGTCTTACATACTCTTCTTCTGATTACATCTCCCTATATTCGCATCATGCTGTTCTACTGACATGCTACTCTGCTTCTGTTCTCATGCCACTGTGTACCTTTTTTACACCAAAGTGATGGGCAAAGAAAATAAATCGAGCTCAAAACTGCACAACATACAAAACAAGCATACATATGCACACTAAAGCAGGTATATGCCCCCCCCCCCCCCAACTCTCATCTAAATTTCCATCCATTCAAAGAATATTTACTGATGGTGCCAAATCAAAGGAAGAAATTGTTTTTGCTGCTTGAACTGCTCAACCACTCCCACTGAAAGAAATGTTCAGAACACACACAGCTGCATCTACGCTGCTGAGCTTGTCGATTTGGTACATGCACTCCTAGTGGTTTCAATAGACCTCTGTCCTATTCTCTCCTTTGGAAGCCATCGCCAGACACTTAATGGGTCATGTAAAGTAAAAAGCTTGTCAGAAAAGAACACCAGGGAGCATGAATATTCAAATATTGAGCCTGTTGTGTATGGGTGGGTTCAGTCAGTAAGCAACTACTTTTCGCTTCAGCTAACCACCTGATCCAGGAATGCCCTAATATGGCACTGAAATGCAAACAAAAAAAATGAATGGTGAAGATGGAAGGAAAAATATTTGAAGGTATCAAGGGTGTGACAATCAAGAAAGCCGTTTATGGTGGGTCATTCCAATCCCTTGGTTGTAAGAAGAAACGAGCCATCTAGTATTTTGTTCATCATTGGATTTGTTGCAGCTAATGCAGGAGGCTTCTGTGCTATTGAGCTGGAGCAATAGTAAAAATGCTGGACTTACAGCTGCCTGGTCATTAGTCATGTTGGACAGCTGCCCGGTCTTAGTCATGTTGGACTTGCAGCTGCCAAGTCATTAGTCATGTTGGACTTACAGCTACCTGGTCATTTGTCATGTTGGACTTACAACTGCCTGGTCATTAGTCATGTTGGACTTACAGCTGCCTGGTCATTAGTCATGTTGGACTTACTGCTTCCTGGTCATTAGTCATGTTGGACTTACTGCTTCCTGGTCATTTGTCATGTTGAACTTACTGCTTCCTGGTCATTAGTCATGTTGGACTCACTGCTGCCTGGTCATAAGTCTGTTGGACTTACAGCTGCCTGGTCATTAGTCATGTTGGACTTTCAGCTTCCTGTTAGTAGTCATGTTGGATTTACTGCTTCCTGGTCATTAGTCATATTGGACTTACTGCTTCCTGGTTAGTAGTCATGTTGGACTTACAGCTGCCTGGTCATGAGTCATGTTGAACTTACTGCTTCCTGGTCATTAGTCATGTTGGACTTACAGCTGCCTGGTCATTAGTCATGTTTGACTTGTACATACAGCTGCCTGGTCATTGGTCATGTTGGACTTACTGCTGCCTGGTCATTAGTCATGTTGGACTTATACGTACAGCTGCCTGGTCATTAGTCATGTTGGACTTACTGCTGCCTGGTCATTAGTCTGTTGGACTTACAGCTGCCTGGTCATTAGTCATGTTGGACTTACAGCTGCCTAGTCATTAGTCATGTTGGACTTACAGCTGCCTGGTCATTAGTCATGTTGGACTTACACTTGCAGCTGCCTGGTCATTAGTCATGTTGGACTTATACTTACAGCTGCCTAGTCATTAGTCATGTTCGACTTAAGCTGCCTGGTTAGTAGTCATGTTGGACTTACAGTTGCCTGCTCATTAGTCATGTTCGACTTACATTTACAGCTGCCTGCTCATTAGTCATGTTGGACTTACACTTACAGCTGCCTGGTCATTAGTCATGTTGGACTTACAGCTGCCTGGTCATTAGTCATGTTGTAAAGCACAGCCAAACTTGCCGCTTTCTCTCCATTCTGGAGAGCAGGCTACTGCTGGTTTCCCAACCATAGCTGAAACATTATACATATACATAAGACATACTGGGTTCTGGCGTAATAATTACCAACTGCCAACTCTCTTGTACTCAGTGATAACAAACTATTGTCAAAAATAATAGACAGTGTGCACTCTTGTCACGAAGCTGTAGAAATTCTGCACTACCAGTATGAAGTGCAGCAGGTAGTTTGTCAATGTTGATGAGGTGTCTTCACAGTAATTGTCTCAGTGAACCCCCTAGTTCAGAACAGGAATAAGAAGTTGTTCAACAAACGATATAAGCAAGGTCTGTACCCTTTTGATATTAACTGGTTGCAACCACCATTTTGTCATGGTCTCTATGGTCAATCTTGAATATACAACCACATTTCACTCTTGATCACAATCAATAATTCATAATAAAACATAATGGCAGTGTGCAGTGCATCTGTGAAGTATAGTTTGCCACCAAACCCTGAGCAAAATGCTTACAAGAAATGTAATATGGTAAGCTATGACCATGGCACAGGCTCAAAAACTTTAACAAAATATATATTGCAGTCTCCTTCTCAGTCGTCTGCCTCTCCCACCTCAGCCATCTCCGACTACTCCCTGGTAGCCTTCAGATGAACCATCTAGGCCTGGGCTTCCACGACCCCAACTGCATCTATCCCGTCGCTCCCTCCCATTCCCACCCTCCTCCCATTGTCCCCCCCCCCCCCCCCCCCCACCAATTTTTTTAAACGGTACATTTCCCCCCAGCCTGGTCTGCAGCATACGGATGCATTGCTCCGACACAGTCAGGCTTCCCACATTAATTATTGAAGCACTCTATTTGCAGGATAGATCCATAACGTATAATTTCATCAAGATCCAGATCTTTACATTATACGATATGTGGTGCAAACGGTCCCGAAATCCCACGAAGAATAGTCAATATTTTATGGTTACCTGAGCCTCAATCTGGCCATTGCTTTTAACTTTTTGAATATCGTATGCGACCCCTTGTTGCCAAATTTTGCTCCAATGGCCAACAGGCTGAGTCGCACTTTATTTTATTTTACTTTTTAACATGCGCGCTGGTGACATACTCGTTTTTGAGTGAAACCAGTTTTTTAGGAAGAAGAGAAGACATCAAATCACAGTCAGACACTCATTGGCAGGAACTGCCGACAAAACGACCTAGACAGTCTCAGTCTGCGACTCTCTTCCTTCCACGCGTGCAGAGTTTTTTGACCTAGATATTATATAATAGAAGGGTGAACAGGCCGACACCTCCAAGTTCAAGAGAGGCAATAAACGTGCATCGAACAGCAAATAGGGTAAACCTCTCAACAGGGGACATTACTCGGGTGCCATTTAGCCTAGTGAATGTCAAGGACAGGTGTGAGAGGTGACAAGAGAGCCGGAAGAAAACCGGGTTCCGAGCTGAAGGGAATTTGGTAGGTTATTTGATGATTTGGTGTGCATGAATCATGCATATTGGCAAGATTTATTGCAGTTTACCAAAAATTTAATAAAATGGAATACTCACATTTCCTGTTACATATGCAGAAAGTCCGGTGCCCTGTCAATATGACTTGCACAGTTGCTGGTTATCACTGTACCAGTTTATGATTACCAACCGTTAACCAAAAGTTTCGGCTCAAGCCTCAGGGTTGATATACTGTTGACTTTTTTTTTCTTTCATTTTAGTCTTTCACGGGTGCACATTGCACATCTATGGTAATCCATCCAGCTTGGTTTCAAAGTGGGAGTCACTTAAGGTCTATGGAGACGACGTGGCATTTGATTTGAAGATTGAAGAAGCTGCAGGCAGAAAACTAAGACTAGACTAAACGTAAGACTAGAGCCGTAGATTTGCTGGGCCACCAGACGAATGGTTGCAGAGCAGAGCAGTTGTTGTGTAACTTGTTTGTTCCGCAAGTTGGCGGCCCAGTTAATCTAGACTCATTCTACTCTTATAATTTTTTCCACCAGGAATTGTCTATCTAACAAATTCATTGTTAAAATCGGGCAGGTAGATCGTTCTGATCTCCCTAATTTCCATAAATTAGTGATTACATTAGTAAACAAGAGCAGGAAAGACAGATTTAGTCAACGATTTTACCAACTTTAGAGGGGGGAGGGTGTATACATGTATACTGTTTGACAGGATGAACACATTTTGAGTGATGTTTCCATCACAAGGATTACAAATGCAGAATTTTATCTGTCTCAATCATATCATCCCACAGTCTCAGATACTCCAGGCTTGGAAGTTGTAAGTTCTCAATCACATTTTTGCAGGTCAAATTACAATTCCTATGATGTGCTAGTTGAATCATCTTCGCATCTTTTTGATCAAGTTTATGTGATTTCTAAGTTAGTACTGGTGTAACCCCCCTGAAGGGAAAAGGACAGCTATACAGTGACAGTAAGAACAAGGCCCGTATCCTCCTGCAACAATTCAAATCAGTCTTCACCAAAGATACTGACACCTCCATGCCGTCTGTCAAGAAGAACGGCATACAGATATCCCCCCCATCCATCCACATCAGCCCCGGAGTCCACAAACTCTTGAGAGACATCAACCCGACAAAACCCCTGCCCCGACAAAATCCCCAACCTCGTCCTCAAAGAATGTGCCCCCAACCTCGCCCCCCCCTTGACCACCCTCTTCAGCGTTCCCTTGACACAGGCGACCTCCCATCAGACTGGCGTAACACAAACATTGCCTGTGTCTGCAAGAAGGGAGACAAACATGCAGCTGAAAATTACAGATCCATCTCACTCACCTTTGTCACATGCAAGCTGCTCGAGCACATCGTCTGCCTGCACATCCTGATGCACTTGGAGAAACACAGCATCCTCACCAGCCTGAACCATGGCTTTCACAGCGGATACTCCTGCGACACTCGGCTACTTTTAACCAGTCACGATCTTCTACAATCCTTTGACCGTGTCACGGACGGTCGCCAGCCTACTCATTCCGTGTATTTTTTTTATTTTTTTTTTTTTTTTTTTCCTGCATCCCCCACTGCATTTTTCTTTTCCACTTCTTGTATTGGGTGACACAGGAGTGTGGCTGAGCGGTTTTGTGCTGCCTGCACGTGTTTTTCGTTAAGTTTGTGTCAGTACAGTTTAACTCTGGCGGAGAGGTAGTGTTCACGAGTTCAGGGTTGGAGGAAGGAGGCAAGAGAGTGAAGTGGCACTCGGATTCAACGTTGAGTCGAGTGGGATCGCTGTCCCAGTGCAGTGGGGTTTTTTTTGTCTGCTTCGGTGCAGATCAGCGGCTGGTCCTTAACTTTTTGGGTTGGAGGAAAGCGCTGTGTGGGGGGGGGGAATCTCTATTCCCAACCACTGGCACATCTTCCCTTTGGTCGCCCCAGACCGGTTTCCCTTGGTGGGGAACGGCTGAACAGCCCCTGGGTTCTTCGCTGGGCCAGGAGCTGACCAGCATATCTACCTCTTCATCTCCCCCTTTCACCCGCCGTTTTGGTGAGTTTCGTACTCAGTTATTTAGGCAGTTTTTTTTTTTTTTTTTTTTCCTTTTTTTTTTATTTTTACAAGTTTAAGTTCATGGTTTAGAACATTCTCTTATAGTTTCTTGTGTGTTGTTACCTTTACTGGTAACGTTTTCCTTAGATACAAATTCTCCCGTTTTATTAGGTTTCCTGGGCACCTTTGGAAAAGGTACAAAACCTTGGTGACCAAGTCAAGTTTTTGCACTCCTACGTAGCCAGGAATCCAGTCAGAAGGGGTCTTAATTTTGTCTTGGGGAGAAATTAGTCTGTTTTTGGTTAGATTAAGGTTCTAAGACTGTGTTCCTTATTCATATGTCTATTGTCTATTCTTTTTCCTTCTCTTATAGTTAGCTGTCTTTAATTGACAAACACTCGGGACGAACGAACGCATCACGCTAATTGGAGTGCCTGTGTGACTAAGATTAAGTCGGAAAATAGGGGTCTCCTATCCCGACGCCCACGCTTTGGACTCGTCCCCCGTCGTGTTTATCTGTTTTTTTGTTAGCCCTCTGTCTTTGTTGTGTCATATTTTTTGTATTGTTTTAAGAATTTCGGTACTTTATCCCATTGTGAGAAAGGGGATGAGATGTTTGATAGTTGTTTTCCTGTATAAAATATTTGAAAACAAATGGGTAGACTTAATCAAATAGAGTCCCCGCTCACGGTACACACGCATGCGCGCATGCACACCCAGACACACCCTGATAATTTGCCCTGTACACGTATTGATCGTCGCTGCAGGGCGTTGACCCTGTTTGTCTCAGAAGGCCGGATCCACCTCTGGACACCCCTGGAGGTCTGTCACGTCCACCCCTCCCATCTTCTGGACTGACGACGTGGGACCGGGACTTCTTCAACGCTGCTGTTCTGGCTGATCCATGTGGCCCTGGATGTGGGACAATTTTAGAGCTGACCGTGCGTCGCAGGAACTCAGACTTGGGTGATGTCTAAGTGTATTCGTGCTTGTGTTGTGTTGCCGTGGACGTGGGACTGAAATAGGAGTGAATTACATGCAGGCTGG
The DNA here is from genome assembly GCA_016801955.1 of Conus betulinus. Lineage (NCBI taxonomy): Eukaryota > Metazoa > Mollusca > Gastropoda > Neogastropoda > Conidae > Conus > Conus betulinus. The sequence goes on from JADBJO010007757.1 coordinate 15,194, forward strand.
CATGGTTGACGAGGAAATGGTGAAGTCTGGCTGTTTTGGAGTGACTGAGTGGAAATGGTTGTGATTGCTTTGGTGGTGTGAAGGTTTTTTGACCTGTCTTGAATCTTATTTAGTCTGTCTCTCCTCTATCGTTCTTCTTTCATTATGAAATTCTTTAATTAGTTGGGCTGGTAGTGGGAGTCCGGGGGGAAGGGAGTTTTGCTTTTTTCTTGGGCTTTTGGGTTATTTTGTTCCATAGGTAACTTAGAACTGATAGGTTCTTCCCCCCTCTTCTTTACCATTCTATTCTTACTTGGTCTCTCCTCTGTCTTCAGTCTTCTTTGGTTAGGCCTCTCTCCCCATATGGAATGAATGAGTATTGTCGATTTATAATTAATAAACTGTTATTGTCTTTGTAAATCCTTGGGTGGTCTCTGGTTGAGTGAGTGTTTGGGTGTTTTTGCTATCAGTTATTGCCAGTGTCGAATTTTCCCCTTTGTCTTTCCCTCCCTTACAAGGTCCTTAACCTTGACATCTTGGTGGAGATGCGGGGTACTGAGGGATGTAATTCGACACTTGGCAGGATATTGGCGGCACCCAGCTCTCGCTTTGTCCGGGGCGCTCTGGAATTGTGTTGTGTTGTGTGTTCGTTCGTCCGGTCCCTTAGTTTGTAGTGGGTGGTTGGCTGGGTGGGGCCCTAGAGTGTAAGGGGGTCCCCAGGGGCGGACCAGGTTGGGACTGTTGGGGGGGGGAGACCCGTTTTTTTCGTCGCGGTCGCCGGCACTCCCGTTCTGTGTCCGTCCGTTTCCGTGTTGTAGTATAGTGTTTCGTACTCCGCTAGTTTCCGCCTTCTCTCTTCCGTGCGGCCTCCTGGTTGTATCTAGTGCATTGACTAGAGGTTGGGTGGAGATAGTTGGTGGGGGAAATCGTTTTTCTTTGTGCAGAGTCGTCGATGTCAGTATTTGTGCTGACTTAGGTTTGCGGTTGTTTGGCAGTACCCGAGTTGCTGAGAGTAGTGAGGTGAGTATAGGTAGGTCGACCTGCCTCCTGCCATAGTAGCTAGTCCTCTTGCTCTCTGGTGTTAGTGGTTTGGCCCTGTGTAAGGATCCTCTTATGCTTATTTAAAAAAAAAAAAAATTCTTCGTACTTTTGTGATCTTTGGTAAAAGGGAGTATCCCCTTCTTTTTTTTTTTTTAAAAGTCTTTTCGATTTCATTTGCATAGCTCTTTGAATAAAAATGCCTGTACTGGTAGTCAGGTGTTTTTTTTTTCAATTCATGCCTAGTGTGTGTGTGTGAATTGGTGTGGGAGGAATAAAGCTGTCAGTGGTGTGTATGGATAGAAACACTAATTAGGTTAAAGGTGTTTTTCCACTGTGCCTCTGTTGCATTAGCTTTTCCCCTTCCCCCCCCCCCACCGTCACTCCTACCGGCACCCAGGTAAAGTGGAGACCTTGTTTGACCCAGTCGCCTACCGCCTCCGCATTCCGTCTCTCTTCTCTGCACGTGTTTTTTTCGGGTTTAGTGACAGGTCGCTGCATCTTTTCCGCTCCTCATCTCATGGGTGTGGCACGCGTGCTGCTGTTTGGGGAACAGTGTAAGGTCGTGAGGTTATTGACCCGACTAGCGGTTCGTTTTTTGTTTCTGTCGCCGTCGTTTGTGTAATGTTAGTCCTTCACTGATAGCGAATCATATTGTCAGTTCGTGGCAATTCTCGGTTTATCAGTGGACAGTTCGTCTGTCAAGCCCAAGTTTAAGATTGTGCTTCCGACACTTTCGGGGTGAGTGAGTTTTTGTCGCGTTTTTCTTTTTGTATTTAGTAAAAAAAAAATTAATTAATTGCTTTACTTCCCTTCTTGCATGCCAGCTGTCAGTAAAGGTATAGAGCGGTGATTTCCAGTCAGGCTGGTTGGCCCACTTTGAGTGTTTGAAGGAAGTTGTTTTTCACCTGTAGATAGCAGTTTTATTCATTGTGGTTTGGCAGGCGAGATCGTGGCCTGACTTGGATAACTTTGAGTTTTTTCGCGTTTTTTTTTTTTTTTAGATGTCGGTTGGATATAGTTGATTGATTATTCGATTATATCATTTTTCACTTACGGTGTTAGAAGTTTGGTACTTTCGATCAGTTGCGTTTATCCTTGAACACACACCCACATTGGGGGGGTCGTGGTGGTGTGTCGATTTACTGGTGGTACTTAGGTTGTGGTGTTACCACTTCAGTGTCGTAACTATACCTGGCAAAGAGGCACTTGGTTTCGCCTTTGATCTCTTTGATCTCTCTTTTCGCTCTGTGCTGTTGGGTGCACATTGATTTTATACTCGGGTGTCGTATTTGTTTGTCCGTGCTTACTTTTCGTGCCCCAGGGAAGGGCACTTTTCACTTTGTCGTTTTTGCTGCTGTAGTGGGTCTGCTATCCTTAGCTGTGAGATCCTTCAGCGTTGTTTGAACTTATTTGGACATTGATTTGTTTAGTGATTTGAAGTCTCCATACTTTATAGGTTTTTCCATCTTCCTGGTGTGTAGGAGGGTCAAGGTGACTTAACTGTAGGTATTCCATTGCCAGCGTGGTTGAACGTGTTTTGTCTTTTCTCTTTTGTTTTAGGCTAATCTTATTCCATTGTCTACAGCTGTGGCATATCGAGGGATTGTAGCCCTTTGACGGATAGCCTTGTCTTCAATTACCTTGTGGTTTTTCTTCCCCATTTTCTTTCTTGACATCGCGGTGTGCATTCTTCGAGCTTTGCAAAATGGCAGAAGGGGAGGATCGCAGAATGACCCGATCTCGTGTGGCGATGGGTGTGCTACCAGGCATGGCCACACCTGTGGACCGCCGCACAACTCAGGTTACCACTGGTCCCTCTACCCAAGTTGTTTTCTCTGCGGGTGGTACTCAGCCACCTGTGACTACTTCCCCTTCAGTCATCGTTGACAGGTCCCCTCCTGGATCGCCGTCCCTTCGCGGGCCACCTCTACCGACCTCACATCGCCGCCCACTTCACCATCCTATCGAGGAGCTTCGTTATGGGCCCTCGCCTGTTCCTCCTCGTTTTCTAGGGCCTGTACCTCCAGATCCCTTTGTCGTTATGAGGATGGAGAAAGAAGAGAGGGAAGCTAAAGAAAGGCGTGAAAAGAAGAGAGGGAAGCTAGGAGAGGCGTGAAAAAGAAGAGAGGAGATTGAGAGAAGGAGAGGGGAGGCAAGGGAGAGAGATTGGAGGAGAGAGAGAGAGGGAAACCAAAGAGAAGTTGGAGAGAGAGAAAGAGATCGTCAGTGGAAGATGGAGATGGAAGAGAGGAGGATGGAGAGAGAGGAAAGAGACCGTCAGTGGAGGAGGGAGTTGGAAGAGAGAAGAATGGAGAGAGAGGAGAAAGAACAGAAGGATAGGCTTGCGAAAGAAGAGGCTCAGAGACAGGTGGAACTGGATTTTCAGGCAAGACTGGAGGAGGAGAGAAATAAGATCCGCGCAGAATTTCTGGAACAACTGTCTGTCCACTCGGAAGGAGAGACTCATGATCTGTCGCAGAACTCTGGAACTCCTCGACGTGTCATAGGGAACGCGCAGACACTCGAACAACCGCCGTTGGCTCCACCTAAGCTCCGCATGCCAGTGTATCATGCGAGTGAATCTATAGACACGTACATTGAACACTTCGAGATTGTAGCGGAGGCTTACCAGATGTCGGACGAGAAAAAGGCCCTCTACCTGATTGGGAACTTAACTGGAAAGGCCAAGGAAGCATTTACGGATATCCCACGCGGTGCCAGTTACACTGAACTGAAGGCTGCCCTTCGTCGTAGGCTACATATGACTCCCAGAGTCATACCGGAAGCAATTCCGTACCATGAAGAAGTCATCTGATGACCTTCCATCAGTTTGGAGAGCGCCTTCGACGTACGATGGACTACTGGTTAGAGGCATCAGAGATGAGCGTGAAGGACTTTTTTCTTACAGAACAGCTTATGAATTCAGTCCACTGAGCTTCGTTATAAGTTGGGCGAGACTCGTCCCAAGACGTTCGCCAAAGCCATTAAGGTTGCTGAAGCCTTTGCCGATGCCAGGCGCCACTTCAAAACCTCTAACTTTGGAGGCCCAACGAAACCTACAGAGCTGGAGGGGAAAGAGTCCAAGCTAACTTCGTCCACGGAAGATGCAAAATCGGGTCAAACAACAAAGTCTCGTAATGGATCTAGGGTCTGCTTTCGGTGTGAGGAGGAGGGACATATAGCGAGAAATTGTCCCACTTGGGGCAAAAAGTCTAAGCAAAATGTTTCCCGGGCCAGTGTTGCTTTTGGAGAGATCGAGGTGACCACACCTACATGCCCCACGTTTCCCTCAGTCGTGTGTGGCAAGGTGGTTGAAGCAATTAGAGACTCCGTGTGCTACCGCTGTGTTCGTGGACCAGCGGCTAGTTTCCTGAGGATGTTCCCCGCGGCCAAGACTGCCAGGTTACAGGAGTTGAGTCATCCTTTCAGGCGACTCGTCCCACAGTACTGGTGGAAGTTTCAACTCCTTACTTCAAGGGTAAGGTGTGGGCTGTAGCTCTTCATCAACCTGCCTATTCCCTTCTTATTGGCAACACTGTCAGCTTTGAAAATGGAGAGGACAAGCAGTTTTCTCTACAGCTCCCCCCGGAAGTAGTTGTAGCAGCTGTTACACGTTCTCAGGCCCAGAAGGAAAAGGAAGCTTTAAAGCCCCTCTTGAAACCCTTGTCCTCACATGACACTGTATCTTTGGACCCAGATGCTGTGCTGAACTTACAAAGGACGGATCCAACCCTGAATACTGTGCGAGAGTTAGTGGGCAAGCCCCCAAAGACGTTTCACAAACGTTCGACCCAGTTTTGTAAAACGTCGTGGCCTGATACATAGCGCGTTACACTACGCCTACTATGACTTCCTCTCAGCTGGTTGTGCCCAAGGCTCTTCGAAATACTGTGCTGCGGTTGGGCCATGATACACCCATGGCCGGTCACCTTGGTGCACGCCGGACTCTCGAGCGAGTCCAACATGACTTTTACTGGCCAGGTATAACACAGGATGTCAGGAAATATTGCCGCACATGTGATATCTGCCAGAGAACTACTCCCAAGGGGCCGCAATGTTAGAGTCCCCCTCGGATCTGTACCTCTCGTCACTACACCTTTCAGCAAAGTCGGAGTCGACTTGATTGGACCATTGGACATGAAAGAGGCCCATAACTTTATCGACGATTTGCTCTTGGCTTCTAAGGATTGGACAAGTCATCTGGGATCACTCAGGACTCTGTTTGAGCGTCTGCGCCAAGTGCAACTGGCGGCCCGTCCTACCAAGTGTCTGATAGGTGAAGCAGAGATTTCCTTCCTAGGCCACGTGATTGGTCGCGGATACATGCTGCCCGAGCAGGACAAGGTACAGAAGAAGATTCAGGATGCTCTACCTCCAAAAACCAAAAAAGAGCTAAGGTCCTTCTTAGGGCTTGTCGGTTATTACAGGAAGTTTATTCCCCACTTTGCAGATATGGCCAAACCTCTTACCGACAAGACTGGAGCTAAGAAGCCAGAGACTTTGAAATGGGATTCCAAAGACACAGAGGCATTCGAGTCACTCAAAACTGCCTTGATCCAGCAGCCTGTCCTTCAGTTGGCTGATCCAACGAAACCCTATGTCCTTAGGACTGACGCATCGAGCACAGGCTTGGGAGCAGTTCTACTTCAAGACCAGGGAAGAGGCCTACTACCACCAGTTGCCTACGCCAGTAAAAAGTTGGTAGGAGCTGAACTGAAATACCATACTATCGAGCAAGAGTGTCTCGCTGTGGTTTGGGCAACTCGGCGCTTTTACCCATACCTTTACGGACGAGAATTTGTCCTAGAAACCGATCATCACCCTCTGGCCTACCTCCATCGCATCCGCCCGGTTAGTCGTCGCCTCATGGGCTGGGCCATTGAGCTCCAGAGTTTGGAGTTCACATTTCGACATATTCCTGGTAAAAACAATGTCGAAGCTGACTACCTCAGTCGGATGTCATGAGAAAAATTTTTCTGTCTGGAAGAGCAGTTCGTGCAGTTCGTCTTACTGACAAGGACGAAGGGATTTTTACAATTGTGTATATTTGGCGGTAAGATACCCTTAGTATAAATAATTTGCTTCACTTTTTACCCGGTAGGTTGCGGGGGCTGCAGCAAACTGTGCCTCAGTGGCACAGTCTTTTTCAGTGGGGGGTATTGTCACGGACGGTCGCCAGCCTACTCAGCCTTGCTTTAGCAGTGTGAAACCACCCTTAGCAGTGTCTGCTGGTTTCACACGAGACTGTCACCATTTGGCTGTCAGTGGAAGGGCTTGGCGTGCTGTCCGTGTGTATTTATTTTTTTTTTTTTTCCTGCATCCCCCACTGCATTTTTTTTCTTTTCCACTTCTTGTTTATTGGGTGACAGGAGTGTGGGCTGAGCGTTTTTTGTGCTGCCTGCACACGTGTTTTTTCGTTAGTTTTTGTGTCAGTACAGTTTAACTCTGCGGAGAGGTAGTGTTCACGAGTTCAGGGTTGGAGGAAGGAGGCAAGAGAGTGAAGTGGCACTCGGATTTCAACGTTGAGTCGAGTGGGATCGCTGTCCCAGTGCAGTGGGGTCATTTTTTTGTCTGCTTCGGTGCAGATCAGCGGCTGGTCCTTAACCTTTTTGGGTTGGAGGAAACCGCTGTGTTTTGGGGGGAATCTCTATTCCCAACCACTGGCACATCTTCCCTTTGGTCGCCCCAGACCGGTTTCCCTTGGTGGGGAACGGCTGAACAGCCCCTGGGTTCTTCGCTGGGCCAGGAGCTGACCAGCATATCTACCTCTTCATCTCCCCCTTTCACCCGCCGTTTTGGTGAGTTTCGTACTCAGTTATTTAGGCAAGTTTTTTTGTTGTTGTTTTTTTTTTTTTTTTTCCCTTTTTTTTTTTTTTTTTTACAAGTTTAAGTTCATGGTTAGAACATTCTCTTATAGTTCTTGTGTGTTGTTACCTTTACTGGTAACGTTTTCCTTAGATACAAATTCTCCCGTTTTATTAGGTTTCCTGGGCACCTTGGAAAAGGTACAAACCTTGGTGACCAAGTCAAGTTTTTTGCACTCCTACGTAGCCAGGAATCCAGTCAGAGGGGTCTTAATTTGTCTTGGGGGGGAGAAATTAGTCTGTTTTTTGGTTAGATTAAGGTTCTAAGACTGGGTTCCTTATTCATCATATGTCTATATTGTCTATTCTTTCTTCTCTTATAGTTAGCTGTCTTTAATTGACAAACACTCGGGACGAACGCATCACGCTAATTGGAGTGCCTGTGTGACTAAGATTAAGTCGGAAAATAAGGGTCTCCTATCCCGACGCCCACGCTTTGGACTCGTCCCGTCGTGTTTATCGTTTTTTTGTTAGCCCTCTGTCTTTGTGTCATTTTTGTATTGTTTTAAGAATAATTTCAGTACTTTATCCCATTGTGAGAAAGGGATGAGATGTTTGATAGTTGTTTTCCTGTATAATCATATAAAAACAAATGGGTAGACTTGATCAAATAGAGTCCCCGCTCACGGTACACACGCATGCGCGCATGCACACCCAGACACACCCTGATAATTTGCCCTGTACACGTATTGATCGTCGCTGCAGGGCGTTGACCCTGTTTGTCTCAGAAGGCCGGATCCACCTCTGGACACCCCTGGAGGTCTGTCACGTCCACCCCTCCCATCTTCTGGAACTGACGACGTGGACCGGGACTTCTTCAACGCTGCTGTTCTGGCTGATCCATGTGGCCCTGGATGTGGGACAATTTAGAGCTGACCGTGCGTCGCAGGAACTCAGACTTGGGTGATGTCTAAGTGTATTCGTGCTTGTGTTGTGTTGCCGTGGACGTGGGACTGAAATAGGAGTGAATTACATTGCATGCAGGCTGGCATGGTTGACGAGGAAATGGTGAAGTCTGGCTGTTTTGGAGTGACTGAGTGGAAATGGTTGTGATTGCTTTGGTGGTGTGAAGGTTTTTTTGACCTGTCTTGAATTATTTAGTCTGTCTCTCCTCTATATCGTTCTTCTTCTTTCATTATGAAATTCTTTAATTAGTTGGGCTGGTAGTGGGAGTCCGGGGGGAAGGAGGTTTTGCTTTTCTTGGGCTTTTGGGTTATTTTGTTCCATAGGTAACTTAGAACTGATAGGTTCTTTCCCCTCTTCTTTACCATTCTATTCTTACTTGGTCTCTCCTCTGTCTTCAGTCTTCTTTGGTTAGGCCTCTCTCCCCATATGGAATGAATGAGTATTGTCGATTTATAATTAATAAACTGTTATTGTCTTTGTTGTCTTTCCCTCCCTTACAAGGTCCTTAACCTTGACAGACCGCCAGCGCCAAATTGACGTGGCAATCCTAGACTCCTTGAAGGCTTTCGATATTGTCCCCCACAAGCGTCTCCTCCACAAATTGCAGGCTTACGGTATCAGAGGCAGCCTCCACACCTGGCTCACAAACTTTCCTACACATAGGAAGATGACTGTAGTGATAGAGGGCGACTCATCAGACGAACTACTGTGGACTCCGGAGTTCCCCAGGGAACATGTCTCTGCCCGCTCCTCATCCTGTGTTACATCAATGACCTGCCGGACACCGTCAAGTCACAGGTCTGTTTGTTTGCCGATGACTGCCTCTTGTATCGCGAGATAAACACTTTTCAAGACCACCTACAACTTCAGAACGACCTCCGCCAACTTGAAACATGGGCCTCTGACTGGGGCATGAAATTTAACCCAAAGAAATGCTATATCCTTAGCATCCAACAGTCCTCCAACTACATCTACTCCCACTGTGATACCGCCCTCCAACACGTTACCTCCAACCCGTACTTCGGCATTCTTTTCTTTAACAACCTGAAGTGGGGCACCCACATAGCCAACATCTCAGAGAAAGCAAGCAGCCCCCTAGGCTTCCTCTGCAGAAACTTACGTTTCTTTCCCCAACACTGCAAGAAAAACGCATACCTAGCCCTCATCCGCCCACTCCTAGAGTACGGATGCATCACCTGGTCCCCATACCTGCAGCAAGATATCAACCAACTGGGAAAAATCCACGCCTCTCAGCCAGATTTATTGCTGGTTACTGCTCCTCCAGATCCCCCGGCACCATTACCAACATGTCACCCTGCAGCTGCGAATGCTACAGCAACGTAGAAGTGACCTACACCTTACATTCCTGTACAAGGTGGTTGAGGGGATGGTGCCGGTCGTACTGCCTGCTGAATTTCTACCCCACATAAAGCGGGACGTCGTATCAAACCCCGTGATTATAGTAATTTATACAAGTGCCATTTCCAACCATGTCAGGAATAATTCAAGATCATTCCAAGTCAACAGAGCTCAGACTGAGCAGTTCAGAAACTCCTTTATAAACACTATTTGTGACTGGAACCACCTGGATGAGGCGACGGTGACAACAACAACAGTCGAGAGCTTCAAGGCACAGCTCTCAGCATGCCACCAGTGCTAGGCTGCACACTTCCCCCACTGTTGCGTCTATACCATAAGTGGCAAAGCAAAGTATCATACAGATACAGATACAGATGGGGACCATAAGACATTTCTGTATGCTAGGATTGGTTTTCCTAAAGATTTAAATAACAGAACCACTATGCCTTAACTTTTAAACAGAATGAAATGAGTGATCATACTGGCTATTTCACCAGCCTTTTTAACTGCAGAATGGTTTAAGATTAGAGTTCTGTCAACTAAAACACCCAAATCCTTTTCCAGCTCAGTAACTTCATAATCAGCAGAATAAGTGTTATAAGCATAGTAAAGGTGTTTTTTTTTTTTTTTTTTTCCCAACCAATATGAAGTATTTTCTATTTATCATTGCTTATTTTGATCTGCCACTTCTCTTTCCAGTTTACCAATTCATCTGTTCTCTCTTGGAGCAAAGAGTGTGTTTGTTAATTATTCCAGAGTAGTCTTGTTGTATCATTATTGCTTTAGTTTGATGTGTTGATTTCATTGCCATGTTGTGATCTTACTTTGTGTTTGAGTTGAATGTTGTAAAATAGCAAAGACAGATTGGACGTCTCAGCATTGCTTAACAGCTCTCTGTTTATGAGGAATGAAGTTTTTGAGTCTTGAGTCTTGAGTCTCTCTCTCTCTCTCTCTCTCTCTCTCTCTCTCTCTCTCTCTCTCTCTCTCTCTCTCTCTCTCTCTCTTTTCAGCCCTTCCCCTACACACACACACACACACACACACACACACACACACACACACACACACACACACACACACACACTCACTCACTCCTCATCCCCACAGGCCCTTTTCTGCCCATTTAGTCCATCTATCAATCTTCCTGGTCTTAAAAGGTGTATATGCTGTCCGTTAAACTTGTATATTTTAGATATTTGGTGGACATAGATTGTCCATTTCACAAAGAATAGACTACTTTTTCTTCTTTCCCATTATGTGTGGGCTATACATTTTTGGACACAGACAGTTGATATGTTTCTTCCCAACAGATTACCAGAAAGCCGTGGCAACAGCAAAGCATAGCCATGTACTGCCGACACTTGCTGCTGAGCAGTATGGTGCCCACCGCCACACAGAGACTTCTGGGACTGGCAACAGCATCTCCTCTGTCTCAGAGCTGGTTCAGAGAACCAGCAGCAGCACTGTTGTCCAGATCCCCCGTGTTTGATTCTGCTGGGGCATCATCAGTTCACGCTGCAGCACCACACAGTGACAGGCACAGCAGGCCTGCTTCACGTTACATCCCACTTCCTTCAGGATCACAGAGACATATGAACAAAATGAACAGACATTCATTGGCTGGAAATGCACCATTCCCATCTTGTCAGTTTTCTCACTGGCTTAACATGCATCAGCTGAGGAAGAGTGGCAGGGAGAGAGAAAGCAAAGCTGTGCAACATCCGCTCCTGGGCTCACCATGTTCCTTGACTGGCAGTTCAAGGACATTCAGCGCACTGCCCAAGGCTATCCTGGATGCTTCCCCCTCTTCTTTCCAGCCTTACCTCCGCCTGATTCGCTTTGATAAACCCATTGGTAAGTTGACAGTCATTATGTCAGCTGATGCACCCATAGATTATCTGTGCGAGTTGCTTGTTGGGGGCAGTCTTGTTTCCAGAGTCAGTTTGACAGATGGTTGGTCAGTTAGTTTTGACTGTAAAATGATGTTGACTGATTCATTTTTATTTAAAGTTGTAAAACACTTGCTTGTTATTGTTAATAATGATTCTCTTAGTCAAGCTGTTCAGATGATGAAAAAACCTGAGATCTCCATTTCTTTTTTTTTTTTTTTTTTTTTTTTTGTGCTGGAGTGTAAATCCACAAGTGGAAGACAATGTTGATGGTAAGTGAATTCCCATTCATTTTCTTTGCATTTGCTTTGCTCATACCCTGAACTCTTTGTTTAGTATTAATAGTTTTGATGTTCGGAAATGCTTTACACTACAGTATCAGCTGAATACACGCCCACTGATCTTTTTAACACACACTGGCTTGCTGCCCCTGCTGTCTCTGCCTTGTCATTCCATCCCCCTTCTTTCTCCCTTACACAACCTGCATGTACTCACATACAAACACACAGACACACAAACACATGACACACACAAATACACACACACACACACACACACACACACACACACACAGACACACACACACACACACACACACACACACACGCACACACACACACACACAGTCTATATCTTACACTAACTCTTATTACTTGTCTGTGCTGTCTCTCCACTCTCCTCCGCTCATTGTCTCTCTCTCTTACCCTCTGTGTCTGTTTCTTTATGTCTCGCTGACTCACTCTTGTCTTTTTTCTCTCTCTCTCTGTCTGTCTGCCCCCCCTCTCTCTCTCTCCCTCTCTCTCTTTCTCTCTGTTTTCCAGCACCGTGTTTCAGTCCCAGTATCTCTGTCAGTCTGTGTGTGTCTCATTCATTCTGAGTGTTGTTCCCCAGGTACAATGCTGTTGCTGTGGCCATGTACCTGGAGCATTGGACTAGCTGCTGATCCAGGGCATCTGCCAGACCCTTGGATCCTGACTCTCTTTGGTGCAGGCGCCTTCTTTATGCGTGGTGCTGGCTGTATCATCAATGACATGTGGGACAGTGACTTCGATAAGAAGGTATACGGTACTCTTGAATTTTCAGTATGAAAAGTTATGCTTTAATTTTCTACCACATTTTTGTAATAATATCTACGAAACCACCAAACTGAATTTGCAAAAGTTCTAAAGACAAATACATGAAAATGGTGCTCTGTTTTTTTTAAGGAGAAGAAAGTAAAAACTGTTAACCCAGGTTGCATCAAAATGTTGTATAGAAATCTGGTAATGGGTGTAGTTTGATATGCGTGTTTCTGTAGTTGATGTTTGACTGCCCATTGTGATCAGTGACCCTCAGTGTGAAGATCCAAATATCAGACTGAACAAGGATGCAGACACACGGGATCTGGGTCATCTAGGTCATGATGAGAGATGTTTCGATTTCAGACCTGTCTGTACAGTCTGCACTGACATCGCCATGGTTGTTGCTGATTTAGTGTTGATAGGCTGTTAGATCATACACTGTCATTTTAAACTGACTGATATCTGACATAGTCACTCTCTTTATGCCAGTTACATTCAATTTAAGGTGGGAAAAAACATTTAGACCTTGACTTGTCGGTAAGCAATAGCAAGTGGTGTCTGCAAGAGCTTGAGCAGATGGCTCAAAAAAAAACATCTTACTTTTACTAGAATCACATCCAGCGTATTCATCTCACACAAACATGCGAGCACACACACACACACACACACACACACACGCACATGCACATGCACACAAATGCAAACACAAATATGCATGCAAGCATGCACGCACACATGCACACACACTCGCATACATGCATGCACGCATGCACACACCCACAGACAGAGACAGACAGACAGAGAGAGAGAGATACACACACAGAGACAGAAAGACACAAACACACACACACACACACACACACACACACACACAAACACGCACACGCACACACACACACTTACTTTTGCACCAGTCAGACCTGTTGAAACCCAGCCACTTATTGTCAGCATTCTGGTTTCTTTTAGAATTTCGATTTTTTGTGATGTGAGGTATTGCTAATTAATGAAAATGTTTCATGCGATAGACGTAGTCACATTAATGTGATCCACTGTGTGTATGTGTGTGTGTGTGCAGGTGGAGAGAACAAAGCTGAGGCCTCTGGCTAGTGGTGAGCTGTCCCATTTTCAGGCTCTGGTATTTTTGGGCTCACAGCTATCCATCTCTCTTGGAATTCTGCTGCAGCTCAATACCTACAGGTAATGTATGTGAAGTCATCCAAAATAACGGTTGTCACATGCATCGGAAATACTGTCATAGCTCAATACCTACAGGTAGTGTATGTGAAGTCACCCAAAATAACGGTTGTCACAGGCATCGGAAATACTGTCATAGCTCAATACCTACAGGTAGTGTATGTGAAGTCACCCAAAATAACGGTTGTCACAGTCATTGGAAATACTGTCATAGCTCAATACCTACAGATAATGTATGTGTAGTCACCCAAAATGACGGTTGTCACAGGCATTGGAAGTACTGTCATAGATACCACAGTAGCTCAGTACCTACAGTAGTGTATGTGAAGTCACCCAAAATAACTGTTTTCACAGACATTGGAAATGCTGTCATATCAATACCTACAGGTAGTGTATGTGAAGTCACCCAAAATAACGGTTGTCACAGGCATCGGAAATACTGTCATAGCTCAATACCTACAGGTAGTGTATGTGAAGTCACCCAAAATAACAGTTATCACAGACATTGGAAATACTGTCATAGTTCAATACCTACAGGTAATATATGTGAAGTCACCCAAATAACGGTTGTCACAGACATTGGAAATACTGTCATAGATATCACAGTAGTTTATTATAGCCATACATGTTCCATCACTGAGGTCTTTGCATTCTCAGCATGGTATAGTCTTATCTGCCTAATGTCAATCGTATTTTTACTGATGTCAGTAGAAACAAAAGAGAAATGGTGGATATTGAGACATGTGGTATACATGTACAACTTTTCAGGGATGAACTGTGGTGTTGAGTGTCGTGGATATATGCATGCATGTGTTTGCATGCATGTGCATATGGAGCATATTATGCATCCTATACATTGATAATCACAATGAATGGTGGTTTGGCTGACAGTGTGTTGCTAGGTGCTGCGTCCATGGTGCTGGTGGTGCTGTACCCATTAGCCAAACGCTTCACATATTGGCCTCAGATCATGCTGGTGGTGAGTAGACCATTTCTTGTTTTCAGTATCCTGCTAAGGTCGGAACTTAATGTATAATTGGTATCAAAGAAACGTTTATTGCTGTCACCTTTTTTTTTTTTTTTTTATAGATCCAGTCCACTGAAACATTCAGACATTATGATTTTTGTTAAAGCAACATTTCAATATGTCATATATACTATAATTTGTTGCCTTCAGAATACTTTTTTTTTTTTTAACCCAAAATGGATGTCTGCAACTTTTCTGTTGCAGTCAGTATGTTGTTTTCTTCTACCAGCTGTTTAGCTTGTATGTTCATGTGTACCCAGTGTGTCTCCAGAACTTGCTCCTCTCTCTTCTAGCATGCAGGCAGCAAGGAGGAGGCATGACTTGCCCTCAGGAAAGGAAATCATAAAGCCATTTTCAGAGAAAAGATGAACTAAAACTGTTTCTATACAAAAGGTGTGGATTTGTCTGTGATAGAAAGTTCAAGGTCATGAAAATATGGCTTTATGGGAATGCTGCCCCTGCTTCCTTTTCCTGCATTAATCAGAAAAGAAGATGGGTGTGGAGTATTATTTTGTAAGCTGAAAAAATTACGGTGTTCTTATTGTTTTAATGAGAGAAGATAAGGAAGATTATAATTATGATGATATTTTAAGTATGGTGAACCTACATTTATTTTGTCGAGATTATGTTTTAGATATGATGAACCTATATTTATTTTGTTGATATTTTCTAATACGCTTTTCTTTCTTTCTTGGCATTCAGAATGAAGTTCTAGAATGTTTACACTTTTTTAATGCAGATATAGTTTACTGTCTAGTGGTTTCCTTTGACAGAAGTGATAGTTATGTAGGAACACATGGCAGTCTTCTTTTTTTTCCTCATATATTGAGTTTTTGTTTGTTTGTTTTCAGTTTACAAAGATAGGTTGAATAGTGTATATGAAAGATTTGGTTGAATTGTTAGCTTTTGTTTTTTCTTTGTAAATTATTGTTTTATTTTGTACATCTGTTGAGAGAGAGAGTGATCTTGTGCAACTGTTTATTCAGGGTTTCACATCTTGTACAAATGGAGGTGAATCATGTTCTGAAATAGTAATCGCGTACATGAAAAACTCAAGAGGGTATAAATGCGTAAAGAAAATCTGATAAAGGGTTTGAATACATATTGTTTGGGTGTCATTACAGACAGAGAGTTAAGTCAAAGAACTACAACAGACAATCGCATGTGAGCTAAAACACACGTATTTCTGTAAAGAGTGCTCTCCCTTTACATATTTTGGTTCAGCAATCTGTTTGGACTGCAAAAGCTTCACATCTAGTTTGTCAGAAGCAAAACGCTGATTGGCTCTTGCAGTTCACCATCCTTAGTCGTCAATATGGCGGGGGTGAGACGCGAAGAAACAAATGCTGTTCAGCCCAAAGCGAAAATGGCAGCTGACACACACACACACACACCACCACCACTACCACCACTGCCACTACATGTACCACTATCACCACCACCATCAACAACAGCAACAACAGCCGTAACAGAATTGAGGCAGAATACTTTGTTGGTTTGGGTTTTACCAACAACCCAGCCAGAAACACCATCCAAAGAGACTGGCAAAATGCCAGTGCACAACGTCACCGGAGAAGAACAACAACAAAGTGTTTGAACAGCGATGGTCGTCTTGATTGAGGTTCAGTGGCAGACTCACATATCTTCAAACTTGGCTCTATGTGAAATTTTCACAGAGCAGAAAACTTGTCATTCTTTCCTCCCACAGAATGATCAGAATACTATTTGCGAACATCTCTTGATCACCAACAAAACCCAAATAAAAAAACACCGATTGTCTTTTGTTGTCAGCAGATTCTCCATGCCAGTGGCCTATGAAATGCCCCAATCCATGGCGGAGACCATGACTCAACACAGCCCACTCCATCATTTGAAGTTAAAAAAAAAAAAAAAAAATTTGTTAGAAATAACACTTTGTTAAACAGTAACAGGGACACTCATTGCCGGAGCATACTGCCGATCGCCATTAAAACATCCAAAACCACAGTGAAGACCATGATTCGTTACACAGCCCAGTTTATGGTTTGAAATTTAGAAAAAAAAAAAAAAAAAAAAAAAAAAAGAAATAAAACTTTGTTGATATAACACTTGTTTTAACACTAACAGTCACACTTTGTTGATGTAGCATAAATACAGTAATAAAAATGTCATTGATGATAGTCGCTTTTTTTAATGAAACATTGCAGAATGCTTTTTGGATGGAAAATCTATCATTTTTTATTGGGGGTATGAAAGCCTCCATCATTTAACTTGGGGATTAAAACTCTTAAATTTTTAATGATGTGAAACCCTATCGTTTGTTTGTTTCACCCCACCTCTCATTGATCATCGTTGGACTTTGTCTTTTCAGTATCCTGTCCTGTCAGGCTAATTGATGACCCCTTCAAGACTATCATTTGTTTTTAACAAATTATTATAATGTTATCAAAAGGAATGCACAAACCATAATTTGAAACAGTTTTAAAAATTATATTGGAATACATTTATAATCAAACTATGATCAAAAAGAATCTCTTACGTAAATGTATAAATCAGATTTCTTTAAAAAAAAGTGTTACAAACTATAATTTGAAACACATGTATTATTTTGTCAAAATACATTCATCATCAAGCTTTAATCATAAAGATTTTATGTAACTCAGTAACAGAAAACTACTGCATGTGTGAACCAATATTAACACAAAAAAACTAACATTATCACATGGCAGAAGAAACGCTATGTTTTTCTTTACATGGTAGGTATTTGAGCCTGCTTTACCTTTGCCCACCAAAGATAGAACAACTTCTCTGTGTACTGGCTAAAATGGTGTGTAACTAGGTACCTGTGCTGCCAGTTTTACAGCATTTTGTCTCTTAAGACTGGAATGATGTCACTGTCTATGGTTGTGCTATATTGGAATCATTGAAAAGGTAGATTTTTTTCAAGACAGTAGGATTGACGCTGAATCCCAAAGCAGCCAGTAAAGGATAAAGAAGCAACATGAGAAAAAAATATGGGTACAGAGGTATGTTCCATTAAGACTGAAAACTAGTGAGTAAAGAGTAATGAATACAGATAGAAATCTTAAAGCCCATGCTGGAGAATCCATTTAAGGAGTTGAGGCTGACCAAAAGGTGTTAAGCATTGAGAGTTGTCATCTCTGCTGTTTGATATCCCAAGCATGTCTGTCATGTAAGTGGCAGCAGCAGCTAAGAATTGTGCAGAGAACAGCTTTTACCTGGATCACCTGGGAAATACAATCTGCCACTGATTGACCCAACAATAATGCAACACAAATGAAGTGGTGTGGAAAAGCAAGCGCAGGGTAACAATTCCTCTGTCAGTAAAACAATGACTTGGCAAAAATTATAGAAAACAAATTTTTTTCCCAATGGGTGGGGAGGGGGGGGGGGGAAGGTGGGAGAGAGAAAAAGGGGATGAAAAAGAGAAACTGGGTATGAAAAAGAGAGTATCAGAAAATGAATATTAAATCCATCACTAGCAGCATGTGGGGTGCCATCATAATCCATCTTGAGAATAGAATTTTTTGTACCACCTGTCCAGAGCGTCTTTTGTTCACTGATTTCGACTTAC
This sequence comes from Conus betulinus, assembly GCA_016801955.1. Taxonomy (NCBI): domain Eukaryota; kingdom Metazoa; phylum Mollusca; class Gastropoda; order Neogastropoda; family Conidae; genus Conus; species Conus betulinus. Next base: position 33,088 of record JADBJO010007757.1, read on the forward strand.
CAGTGGAACATGACTGATCGTGTGGGTCTGGTCATAGCTAGGCATCAAAGGGAAATATAACACTTTTAATTGCATGATATTCTCACCACCAAGGGTTCACAGAGTCCAGAGGTATCCCGAAACAGCCAGTGAAGGATAAAAAAGCCAAATTGGAAGAAAATAAATAAAGAAAGAGTTACAGATATTTACAGATATTTGGGGAAATCTTTGAGCCTACTCTCGAGGATCCATTTAAGGATAAAAGGAGGTCAAATAATGTCAGTAGTCAGAGTGATTAGTCCTACACTTTGATAATCCAAGTGTCAGTCATGTAAGTGCAACAGGAGCCAAGAATTATGCACAAAAGCTTTTCTTGCATTTACTTAGAGAAGCAAATTCCCATTGATTGAACAAACAACAAGCATGTTGAGCAAAGAAGTTGTCGGGGGGAAACAACTGCAAGCAAAGAATTCTTCATTATTGAAAACAAATAGTTTTGCAAAGATTTTAGGAAAAAAAAAGATGGGGGGGGGGGGGGGGGGGGGGGGGGGGAGTAGGTTTGGGAGTTATGGAAAATGGAAAATGCGTATGAAAAAGAAGGCATTGGAATGTGGCTAATGAATTCTTTACTAGCAGTGTATGGGAACCATCCAAGTCTATTGTGTTTGAATAGAACTAATTATATGGCCTGTCCATGGGCGCCTCTCAGCCACTGATTCTGACTCTATCAGTGGAACCCAGTGGATTGTATTGGTCCTATCTTGCCATCAAATGGAGATATTATATAATTCTGTGGTATTCTCACCACCGAGGTTCAAGGGGGAACACACACATGCATGCACGCAGGCACGCACGCATGCACGCACGCATGCACACACCCACACATATATAAAGAGAGAGTGGGGTGGGGGGGGGGGGCAGAGATTGCCTGTTGTACATGCTGGGCAATGTATGTTGCATCATATCATGAAAACATACAGTCATTTCACAGATCAGTCACAGTGGTAATTGGTAGTAATTAGCATCTTCTCTTTAATGATTTCACTACATTATGTAAATATTAAATGTAATTAAAGCAGAGGAAAAGGTGGATAGTAGGAATTGTTCAAAGGCTGCACTTGTAGACATTTTTCCCACTATGGCTTACCTCTAGCATTTGAGCAGAGGTATGAAAGCTGTTGGTAGTGCATCACAATTAACATCTGTTGAAAGAAAATAAAGATTTTCGCTCCGTATTTCGTAGCAGAGTGTGCGATCTAGTGTAACTTGTTTTGCTTTGGTGTTAACCCTTTTTTTGTTGTGTCTCTTTTGTTTGTTTGCTTTTTTCACCACTCCTTTGGCCTCCTTGGTCTGACCCATCATTACAACCTGCACTCCTTGACCTCGGTCATTGTTTCAGACAGCAGTGAACAGGTCATCACCATTGCCGTGAATATTGACTTTACAAGCCAGTGAGGATTTCTCTTCATTTCATTGAAATTTGTGCAGAATTTGTGGAGTATTCTACCTTTCTTCCATGTCCACCATCCATTGCTTTCAGAATACTGATTAACAGGCATTTCGTTTACCATTTGAAAAAAAAAAAAAAAAGAGAGAACACAACAGCTTATTTATGTTTAGGATCATAGCATTCCCCCTTTGAGGGGTGGGTGGTGAGGCGGGAATTGATGTCATCTACATTCAGGCTTCCAAAGGAGCAGCATCCTGTTTTGGCACTGCTCTGAACTGATGCTCCTTAGCTGCAGTGAAGAGCTGTAAATTGACGGACCAGTTTGTGCTCAGGAAGTCTGCTTACATCTGTTCTGCAAGGAAGGAGAAATGTGATCTGAAATGGTGGTTATTAAAAAAAAAAAAGATTATTGTGTTCGAGCTGAATTGCAGCTGCAGTCATGCTGAAATTCAACAATGAAAGGAAGACAAATGATGGTGGAAAATCTTGTTTACTTCCTCGTGTAAGCTGATTTTTCATGGTAAGAATGGCTATACCAAAGCTCAGAGTAATAATTGTAGAAATTCACGAAACAAAGTTCAGAGGGTAGGAATTGTAGGAATTGACATGCCAAAACTTTCTGTACATCTCAGAGGACTCAAGAATGACAGGAAGGTATATACTAAAACATGGAGTGTTAACAATAAGAACTCCTACACCCAAAACTCAGAATGTTAGTTGTAGGTGTTGATGCATCAAAAGCTGAGTATTTTAATTGGGCTTACATGGTATATAAGGCAGTTTGCTCATTTTTTAAAAACTTTAGTTCTCCCCCCTTTTTTTTTTTATTTCTAGGTGAAA
>JADBJO010007757.1:37720-40220 GCA_016801955.1 Conus betulinus
GCTATGTTTTTGAACCCTTGGTGGCGAGGATATCGCACGGGTGTAACTGGGGCCGCTGTTTTTTTCTAATTTATATAAATGACATAAGTAGAAATCTCTCTTCTGGAACTACTATAAGGCTTTTTGCAGATGACAGCTTAGTATATAGAACAATCAGAAGCAAGGATGATACACACATTCTACAAGAAGATCCAAACGGTTTACAAGAGTGGGAAAGAACTTGGAAAATGGAATTTCATCCCCAGAAGTGCCAAGTGTAGCGTATAAGTAATAAAACGCTCACCAACTAGATCAGAATATTCTATTCACAATACTATTCTTAAAGAAACCAATGTGCAAAATATTTAGGCGTGATTATAGAAAGTCGTCTCAAATGGAAACAACATTACAATTTAGTATGTAAGAAAGCAAATAACATCTTAGCTTTCTTATACAGGAATATCAACAACTGCCCCAAAAAGGTTAAAGACGACTGCTTAGACCAGTACTGGAATAATTATGGTTGCTCAGTCTGGGATCCTTACCATCATAACCTCGAAAAGATTCAGAAGAGAGCAGCACGGTTCGTAACAGGGAACCATATCAGAGAGAAGAGAAATACTAGGAAGAACATGAGGAAATTAGAATGGAAACCCTTAGAAGAGAGAGAAAACTTTTATCAAACTTAATATCTTCTTCAAAGGCAGAGCTAAACTAATTGATATTCCAATGGAACAACTAGTGTTGAATAAAAGTAGGACTAGGAGTGGCGGTCAATCTTATGCCATAAGTGCATCAAATAGTGACAGCCACCTACATTCATTTTATCCTAGTTCTGTACGGCTGTGGAACTCACTACCGGGTGCCATTAAGAGTGCCACAAATGCAGTCTCATTTAAAAATTAAATTGATACGACAGTCTTGAGATCTGCATATTGACTGATTTTTTTCTATTTTAACTTGCCCAGATATTTTATGGTTACCTGGGCCTGAATCTGGCCATTGCTTTTAACTTTTTGAATATCGTGTGCGACCCCTTATTGCCAAAATTTCGTTCCAGGGCCAACAGACTGAGCCTCACTTTATTTATTTTTTATTTTACTTTTTAATATGCGCGCTGGTGACCTACTCGTTTTTGAGTGAACCAGTCTTTTAGGAAGAGAAGAGAAGAGAGAAGAGAATGGGGTAGCTAGAATGATCGACGTCACCTATCACCTTTCCCGGGGTCTTGAAGACCGTTGCGGCGCCACAGAGGACTTTGCAACCTGCCTCCCAAACTCGTTCCGGTTCACAGACGCTCTCGGGCAGTTGCTGAGTGTGAGATCAGTCCATGCACTGATGTTGTTTCCCCATCTCTTTCTCTGTCTCTCCTCTCTTTCAGCCTCCCCGCACTGTTCCTTGTAGAACGGTTTTGGAAAGTCCTGTTGATCTTGTGACATGACATACCATCTCATGTTCCTTCTTTTCACTGTGGGCAACATGTCTTCATGTGGTCCAATGGCCCGCCTTACTCTGGTCTGGACCTCCAAGTTGGTAATGTTGTCTTTTGTATGAGATGCCAAGGATCTTGCGGAAGCATCTCATCTCTAATGTCTGAATCCTTCTCTCGAGTTCAACTGTCAGAGTACACGACTCACAAGCATAGAGAAATATGGCAATGACCAGGGAGCGCATCAAGTCTGATCTTGGAATTGATTTGATGTTTCTGTCATTCCAGATGGGTCTTAGTCTGGCTAGTGCTGCTGTCGTTTGTGCAACTCTGGGGAGCACTTCAGGTTTTGAGCCCTCATCTGAAACAGTTCCCCCGCGGTACTTGAAGCACTGAACTGTCTCTAGTTTTTCTCCCTTGATAGCGATGTTGGCGTTGACGCCGGTGGTGTTGTTGGTCGTAAGTTTTGTCTTTTCGGTGCTGATTCCCATGCCGAATGCAGCAGAACATTTGTCAAGGCGCTCTGCTAGGTCGGCTAGTTCCTGCTCTTCTCCTGTTAGTCCGTTGATGTATGTCATCGGCAAAACGTAGGTCTGTTACCGTTCTGCCCTTAATGCTTGTTATTGTACCTTCATGTCCCTCTAGTGCGTCAGTCTTGATTATCTACATGTAAATCTTGAAAAGAGTGGGTGAGAGTAAACAGATTCATGTCACTTGAGCTCTTAAAAGTGACGACTACAAAAAGAACCAACCAAACAAAAAATCACCAGGACTAAACCCGGCCTCCAGTGTGCCGTCACACCGGCCCCCCAATTAGTTTCTTGCCCTGTCCTGATGTTGCATACGGCAGAACGTGTGACAAATCGACAGATCTAAACTTTTTCAGGCTTGTCCTGATGTTGCGTGCACATACAAAATATGTAACGGGGCGATGTTTTCTTAGCAGTAGCTTCTTCAAACTAAACGATTTTAAAAAAAAAAAAAAAAAAAAAAAAAGAAAAAAGAAGATAGAAAGAAAGAAAAAAAACTGCAAGAAAAAACAAAAAGAATTTTAGGTGCTGGAAATAATCAGAGAGGGCAGAGTTCAAAGTG
>JADBJO010007757.1:57720-62720 GCA_016801955.1 Conus betulinus
AATTACAATAATTTCATTGCTATAAACTGCTAAGGTAATCCATTTCTTACCACTTAATTACCATAATTTCAATGCTATAAACTGCTGAGGTGAGCCATTTCATGACATTTAAGTACCTGTAATTTCAATGCTATAAACTGCACTGTTCTCTAAGCAGTGCCTGCCAAATTAAAACAGAAAAAAAAAAAAAAAAAAAACTAAACCTACACCAAAGCGGCAGCCAGTCATATAGCAAGAAAATAGTTGTGGAAACTGGGTACCAAAAAATGGTGAAGCAAAGCCTGTGTATTCTGAGGTATGACCATCAGAAATTGGCAAACAAACAGGCTACAGTAATTCATACAATGAAAAAAAAAGATCAGTTATTCAAATTTTTTTTCACCCCAGGCCTCGGTGGCACTAAAATCACTGAAGAACTCTTCATTGTCAGACACAAAATATTTCAAGGACTCTTCATCGATATTGGCCCAGCTGTCCAAGGACTATTGGTTCTTCTGCCTCCATACTTGTGCTCGTTGTGACTTTTGTGTCATGTGCTGTGGAAATTATGCATACTTTTTGTTTTTTGTAGACAATTGATAATCATGGACTGTTGCAGTTTTTGGCACAGTTCACTCCACTGAATACACCGCCAATCGGACTATAAATAACCTTGAATTTGAAATCTGCATCATAGGCTTGGCTTCTCAGCTTCAACTGGTTTGCTTGATCATGTGATGCTGACGAGTGAGTGATCAAGCAAAACTGATGTTCTGCTGTTGTAAGGGATGCTGATTTAGCATGTGCTTATCATTTATGCGTGAACTGTTCTATGTTTGCACAGTGGTGGAATTTGAATTTGCAAACATTAGTGTTTGGTTTGCCTGATCAGCTGCAGATCAGGAGAAGATAACCTTATGTCTAGCCAGGAATGGAAACTGAAAAATCTGTAAATATGTCCTTGGTGGTGAAGTAGCCACAGGGGTCAGACAGTGGGGGAAAAGTTGGGGCTTTTAGTTCAGCAGTTATGGTATCTGTAAGCAGAAGAGAAAGAAGTGGAGAGAGAATAAATTCATGTTGTCTGCTGTGTTTGTGTGTGGTTGACAGAGCTTTCAAAATGAACATTGTGATAGATGGTGATGGAGTACCATGCTGATTGTGTATGTCTGCATACACCCGTGTGTGTGTGTGTGTGTGTGTGTGTGTGTGTGTGTGTGTGTGTGTGTGTGTGTGTGTGTGTGCACGTGTGTGTGTGTGCATGCACAGAAGTATTCAATTATTCAATGTACACACAATTTCTCACCACTGGTTCACTCATGTATGAACAACTTGAGGATTATGTAAACAAAGTCTTCTCATATGATCAATGAAGGATCTTAACATCTGTCAAAGTCTCTTTGAATTCCAGTCATGTCTGATTCACGATTGTGCATGTTGTTTCCTGGTATTTTTACAACCCAGAGTTCATGGGTACCCCTTTTCGTCATTCCTTGGTCATCTGTGTATGTCGAGGATTCTATCCGTCAAAAATGTAAACGAGTTCGATAATAAAAATTATCCCAATGGTATTGAAATATCAAAGGAGTAGGCAGATTAGTATTGTAATTTAGCCCTAATATTAGACGGAAAAATGCTTTCCAAGTGAACATTTTCTTTTGGGTGTTGTACAGGGGGGCTCCTCAACTCTTTCTATCACCCATAAGACTTGCCTGACATTCATGTCTGTTTCAGTAGTGTGGACTGAGATTTATCATGTGATTTTTTTTTTTTTTTCAGTTCCTTGAAATCCAGAGCGCTAAGCATCCAATAGGGGGTGTGGCAACGCCAGAAGATGTGGCCAATGCCATTGCCTACTTAGCATCAGACATGGGGCGATTCGTCTCTGGCACCCTCCATCTTCGTGGATGGGGCTCGGCACTGTATCAGCGTGGGCGGTGGCCACGTCTGTTCCTGACTCTCTCAGGAGAGAAATGATCACAGATGTGGGACTGTGGAGGAAAAACGCAACGCACAACCAACCATTTATAGAGTGTAGATAAGTTCAACATTATGTTTAATGTCTCATTAAGTTTTCCATTATCAGTATTTTGTAAGTGCCTTTACCTTTGGCTCAGGCCAGATAGTTTTGTAGAATCCGGTCAATCATGATTCACCTTTTTAATTTTCAAAATTCTCTTCTTGATGTGAAGGCAGCAGTGGAGATCAGTTTCTTGTACCTTTGGCTCAAGACGAGCAATTGTATGAAAATTTTGTCAATCATATTGTATCATGTTAATTAATCATCAAAACTTTTTTGGGGGGTCTGAAATTTAATGCAGTCAACATAGATCTGTGAATGATTGTGCAGCACTTTTAATTTGGTATCGGGGGACTCTGGTTCAGAAAGAAGGGTGAAACAAAGAGGAAAGAACCTTTTTTGAAGTGCCTTTTTATGTGGAATACCTAAACAGGTGCAGTGTTTTATAAACCCAAGCCACCGTTGTGTGGTGGTTAGTAGTGTTTGGGTTTGTGGGATAAAAGGTTGTGGATTTGATCCCTGTCAAGACATTTATTTGTGAGAATGTTTGGTCCTGGTAGGCTCTTACCCAGAGTTGTATGTGCCGCAGCCTCAAATAGGAAAACCAGAACCTCATAGTCAAGATTCATCCACTTAATTCCTGCATCTCTTAGAGTGTTGGTCAGATTTCCTAACAGACACCGCAGGTATCATCAGCACCTGTTGGGCTGGTTGATGTTTGGATATGGAAGGAAGCATAGGTTACAGCCCCACCATGTCATTTCAAAGAACTCTGCAGCATCACCCTCATCCTCATTGATCATCACAAAAAAAAAAAAAAAAAAAAAAAAAAAAAATCTCAAATTCTGTGGCCGTTCATGCTCTGTTTTCAGGTGACTTCAGTTTTTCCAAATTGAGCATCATGAAAAAATCTGGAATCCTGTGGCTCTTCATGCTGTTCTAAAGTGACTTCAGTTTTTATTTCCTCTCCATCTTACACTCACGGTGAGTGCGGATCCAAGTTGTCAGTTCTGGCAAATTCATGGGGACTGTCGTTGGACGGACATCAACGGAGGTCGTGGTCAGAGATCGTCGTGCTCATGTTGGATCAGAGTGGGATGCGTCACTGAACACCACAGAAGTGACCCGGCATCAGGAAGATATCTCTTCTTGTAGGGCTGCTTCTTGATGGCATGGTATTGGTCATTCACTGTGGACTGTGGTTCCGGGAGGGGTGACAGGACAAATTGGGTGTTTGGTGTGTGTGGCAGAGCCAGAAGAGCTGAAGGAGTGATGGGGAGGGTAGGGGAAGGGGCAGGGGGTACAGAAGATGGGAGGGGGGGAATGTTCAGGACTGGTCGTCTGGTACATCCTTGGTCCTAGCACTGTGTCTGAGCCCCAAGTCATTGAACGCTATCTTCTGTCAAGGGAGAAAAACATCGACGGGCAAGACTTTATGCCCATATGTACTTCACTCCCCTGTCACAGAGAGGCTTGATTGAAGAAGGCCCACCTTGATAAGAGATGCTGTAAGAGGTGGCACTGCAGGTAGGCTGTTCTATCCCACTTTCAGGTGGTTTAGCCGGATGGAATGTTGAAGGACAGCTGTGGGGCAGTTCAGCTGTTTGGTGGTGGTGGTGGTTTTCGAATTATTATTTTTGTTTTTGTTTTGCTGTCGAATTTTTCAGTGCCATCACAGTGGCGCTGCACCCAGTCTGGCTCCCTGTGAGCAGCCACAGCCTGGCTTGACCTGCCACAGCCCCAGTACCAGCAATCTACAGAGAACAGTCAGTGTCAAGTCATCTGTTTTCCCAGCCATTTTTTTCCTGATGTCAAATCTTTTTTCTTTTTTATCTGTGGTCCCATCTTCTGTGCCACCTCAGTGGCAGTGCACTCATGCCGCTCATTCTGACACCCTGTCCACAGCCACAGCCCGGCAAGCCCCGCCGCAGCCCCGGTACTGGCAATCCACAGGGAGCAGTCAGTGTCAAGTCTTCAAGAGGCAACCATCCGGAAGAAACTCTGCACTGCTGCCGAGTCACTTTGGTGGTGTTCAGTGGCGCCTGTCCTGATACAACATATGCAGGACACCACCTATTAAGTCCCCTACTGACGATAACAATCGCATAGTCACGGAGCCAGTGTGAGTGAGCTCTCCCTTCGGAGGGCGCCACCACATCCGTCCAGCAACAGGCCCCATGGAGTCGCTGATATCGGTGATCGCAGTGGAACCAAATTCAGGCCACAGATGTGGGGGAGGACATCGAAACTGAGGTCACCATGAGAGCAGGGCATGAAGCGCCTCAGAATTTAAGACTTTTTTAATGCTGATTGATGAGGATGAGGATGAGGCTACGGATTTCCATTCCGGTCTGAGACTGCATGACAGGGCTGTACTCTATGCTTCCTTTCATAATATATATCGGTGTCAACCAGGCCCGGGAGATACAGACACCTGCAGTGTTGGTCAGGAAATTTGAGAAACACTGTCAGTGACACATCCATTAAGTGGATGAAACTCAACTGTGTGGTCCCAGTCTATCCAACTGAGCCCATAGCAAACTCAACTCTGGGTAGGAGCCTGTCTGAGCAGAAAAATCTCACATGACTCTGATGGGAATTGAACCCATGACCTCCTAGCTGGGAGTCTGCGACGCTAACCACTTTGCCATGGCGGCTGGTCCTGATGCCAAATCTATCCAGGTCGTCCTAGTTTTTCCTACGTTTTCTGATTTCGTATACATGGAAGCAACTCTTGTGTCAGGCGACAGAAATCTGTGATTTTCAGAATTATGTGACACATTACCAAATTTTCATCAATCAAGAATTCCACCTTTTTCAGTTTTAAACACTGGTCATGCAGCGCATGCTTTAGGATTGCCTTCTTGCTACGGTTCCTTCAATTGTCCAGGGGTTTACACTGTCATCGTTCATTTTCCTCAAATAGATAAACCAATCCAAAATGTTGTGGCATCTAACCTGGCCATTTGCACTCTTGAATGTTAAAGGATGTACTTCATTTGGC
>JADBJO010007757.1:70220-87720 GCA_016801955.1 Conus betulinus
CTCGCTTCTTGGCTTTCCTCATGTCTCTCTATTAGACCCCCTTTTCGCTATAAGGGTAGCATCTTTGGGGAATAGACCAATTTCCGAGATTATACGTGACCCTCGTCTAAGTCTCCTGTATACGTTTTCATCTTTCCTAGGATCGTCCTTGCTTTCTTTTTCGCCCTTTTTCTTCAAGGATGATTTACGGGAATATTAAGTTCAGGAGCGACAGTGATGGATATTATTATGATCATAACTACTTTCCTCAGTCGCCATACCTCTCTTCGTTTGATGTGAATTTTAAAGCTTGTATAAGCTGATCCTCCTTTAAAAAAAAATTTTTTTTTTTACGTCTGTCAGTCTGTCTTCGGAAAAAAAAAAAAACTGAGGGAAAAAAAGTTAATTAAGTCTTTTGCTTCATTTAAGTGATTAGCGTTGTATAAGCAGCACATTACCAGCGTGAGAGTGCCAGTACACCATACATTAGAACACAAACAAACCCAGACACTTTGTATCAACCACTAAAACACTAAAACCAGCGAAAATGTGTCCATTTTGCAGAAAACATACAGACTCTGCATGGTGTGTAAGAGACAAGAGAGAGAGAGAGAGAGAGAGAAAAAAAGGAAAAGCAAAAGTAGTTGAGCAAAAGTAGTTGATTTTTTTTTTTTTTCGCTTTTTTTTTTTTTTTTTTTTTTTTTGCAGATGAAGAGGATAGTGTGAAGCACCCAAAAAATGAAGATGTGGATTTCGGCTTAGGGGAAAAAAAAAAAAATCGTCACCGCCTTAGGTGCGCCATTGATCCGATAACTGTTGCCACACAAAAAACAACAACAACAACAACAAAAAGTCACAACATATAACTCCTGGTCAGATACCGGTATTTCGAAACCTGAAGGCTCATTTTGAGAAGCATTTATTATTCCCCATTCACCCTCTCAAGCACATACCGTTAGTTAGGCAGAATTAACTACCACTGCAGATATGAATGCTTATATCCCCTTATTTCTTCGGTCTGAGACATAGGAGCTAGTTTTGTTCTATAATTGGATGTTTCTTGCAGTCATTGCAAGACCAAGCTGCTCTGTAAGTTGCTGGAATGGTGCTAGGTTACTTATTCTTGGAATATATATATATATATATATATATATATATATATATATATATATATATATATATATATATATATATATATATATATATATATATTAGCATTAGCATTACAACAGGTGTTAACCATTGATTTCGTGTAGCCTACCAGACATGAGAAAGCTTGCAGAATTGAGCGAATCCTGAAGCGGGACGCGGTTTATGTTACATTGAAATATCATGTGTGTGTGTGTGTGTGTGTGTGTGTGTGTGTGTGTGTGTGTGTGTGTGTGTATGGGGGAGAGGGAAAGGAGGGGCGAAGGTGGGAGGAAGCTGTCGGAATGAGTCGTGGGCGGGAGAGAAAGGGGAGAGAGGTTAGTGGGTGCAGGAACGAGAAGGGAGCGGGTGAGGCGAGCGACTGATTTTGAGTTACATTCAAACATGACTCCTTGTCTGAAGAGCTTAGTTACTGAATGGACAACAAAACAGTCGTTATCCTCCCCCCCTCCAACCCCCCCCCCCCCCTCCCTCTTGTGCAAAATTTTTAGTTCAATGTCCATTCTCTTGCAGCTAAAACCAGCGTATGTCCCCGAATCCATAATGGCGCGATCCTTCCCTGTAAGCATCGTGTGTTTTTAGTCTACCTTTTTTTTTTTAAATCCCATCATTAGGTGGCTGCATTCCGTCTTCGAATGATGATGCAAACGAGACACCAGAATGCATGTGTTCAGTGTTTTTGTGTCATCCGTCCCACTGGGTACACCGATGATGTCCTGTCCTTCTCTGAAAGCTGGGGTGCGGATCAAGGCACCTGCAAGGTCCTTCATGCAAGCTTTCATGCACATCATGCACATGACTCTGGCTTACATTTTCATACCGAGGAGTAGAAAGTAAGCAAAGGCAATGCTGCTTATTGCCCAGCCGACCGCAAGGGGCCAAATCAGGGCTGCCACCACGCTGAAGTCAGCTCAGAAGTCGTTCATCCACACGACCTCTTAAAATACATCTTCTAAAGACACACGGGAACTTTTGTTAAAAATCTTTCTACTGCAGAATCTCAGATCAGATAAAAAAAAAATTAAAAAAAAAGTTAATCACTTTCAGAAATTCAAAAGTCACATCAGGTGGAACATCTCTGAACAAGGTTTTCATGGAGTCGGCTGTAAAGTGTTTATGTCTCACATCATGCAAGTCCCAACACTCTAAAAGAATATGTTTCATTGTGAGTGGCACATGACATGGAATGCACCATGGAGCTTTTCACTCTTTAAAAGGTACGAAAGAGTTAAAAACGAATGGGCAGTGTGCAGCCGGGGGGGGGGGGGGGGGGGGGGGGGGGGGGGGGGGGGGGGGGGGGGGGGGGGGGGGGGGGGGGGGGGGGGAGTCTGCACAGATGCTAACTCCACAGAAAAAAATCCTTTTCAACCTGTCTCGCGTGTGAGTCGATCTCCAGACCTGAGAACAAGAGTGTGACACTTTACCTGTTAGGCCCATCAGATAGATAGTTTGCCCCGCAACATTTTGGTTTTGGTGGTGTTGAAAACTGAAAGCTAACAGTACTGTGACACATGGACCTCGCAGAACCCAGGCAAGGGGCAACTGTTCTGATCAAACATCAACAACCCATTCAGAGAGTGATGAGATTTACGTCCCTTGCAACTTTCGATCCTCAAGGTCATCAGTGGGGCTTGGAAGGAATTCTGAACCGCGACAGTGAGGACCACTTGAGGACGAGCTGCCGCCTCGATCGTTGTTGTTGTCTCGTTCGTCATGTCTTTAGATGGATTTCCCCCGTCTCCTCCTCGAAAGGTGGCAGTACGTCGCAGGTCCTCCAGTCCTCCGTAGAGCTTCCGGGCCACTGGGATCGGGTCGGGCCAGTTTTTTCTCTCGAAGCCGCCTCGATGATTACTTGACTTTGAACTACCTTCAGCTTTGAAAACAGCATTCATTACTTTCTTGTTTTATTTTATTTAAAAGCATTTTTTTTTTTTGGTCTCTTGATTCCAAGGATGGACATTACTGTTACGGTCTAAGAAAACAAAGAAACAAAACAAAAAATAAACAACACTAAACAAAGACGTAGACAGGTTATACACCAGCAAAAAACACAGGCTGTCGCTGACTTGGCATCACTTAGTGGGGGAAACTGATTGCATTACCACAGACAGTCTATGTATCAGCACAGCAAAGGCACGGGCAGGCTACACACCTGCAAATACACACAGCCCATATATTAGCAAAGACGAAGACAGGTCATATATACCAAAGACAGACAGGCTATGCACCTTCAAAGACATGGGTCGCACCACCATCAAAGATGAAATGAGATCATACATCAGGGAAGATACGGCAGGGTGCTTCTGAGCAAAGACAGGTAGTATACCACAGGTAATACACCATCAAAGACCCGGGTCATACACAAGAGAAGATGTAGGTCGTGCACCAGCTACACTACGATCAGGTCATATATCGGCAAACACAAACAGGCAATACATAAGGTACTACAGTCAGGTCACACACCAGCAAAGACATTGACAGGTCATACACCTGCAAAGAGACAGACAGGCCATTCACAGGTTATACACAGCAAAGACACAGATAGTTCACATATCAGTAAAGACATAAGCAGACTGTACACCAACAAAGAAAGAGGTCACACACCAGCAAAGGCAAAGACAGGTCAAAGACCAGCGAAGGCATGAGCAGAAATTGACAGAACTAAGCAGTTCAGACTTAGAGAAAACTGATCGTATCTGAATGATATACACCAGCTCATAAGCCATTGTACAAACGGCAGCCGACGTCCATGGCAAATACTTCATCAGCTGTACTGATATAAAGATAAATATATATATATATATATATATATATATATATATATATATATATATATATATATATATATATATAAAAGATATGAAAGTAAACTATGACAGATATAACAAGAAATACGATGTTAGAAACTAAAACGTAACACACTGATGGATAGGTCACTACAAAAAAATGTGATTACGTATCATGTCTCACCAGTCTAAGACTTTCCTCTGTCTCATGCCGCGTGCCAATCCAGAGATACCACTACTCTTATGCCGCTCATTCCGGCGCCTCATCAAAAGCCACATCCAGGCTTTCCCCGCTGCGGCGCTGGCACTGGCAATCCATAGGGAGCAGTCAATGTCAAGTCGTTATGAGGAAACCCACCAGTGGAGACACTGCACTATTGCCGAGTCGCTTCAGTGGTGCCTGTTCTCATGCTACTTACGCAGGACACCACCACCTCCTAAGCCCCCCTACTGACGACCTCAAAAGCTTAGTCGCACAACCAATGAGCGTTTCCCTCTGCCAGGGCGCCACCACTTCCGTCCAACGACTGTCCCCACGTACCAGCCAATACCAGCACCCTCAGCACGAAGTCACCAAGGCCACAGACGCGGGGGAAGAAATCTAATATGAGGTCATCATGAGAGGAGGGCACGAAGGGCCACACAAGTTGAGACCCTTGTTTATGCTGATCGATGAGGATGAGGATGATGAAGATGAAGCCACGGATGTCCATTCCGGTCTGAGACTGCATGGCAGGACTGCACACTATGCTGACTTTCAGAATACATCCCGGCGTCAACCAGGCTTGGGAGTTACAGACACCTGCAGAGCTGTTCAGAAAATTTGAGCGAGACTCTCAGAGACGCATCCATTAAGCGGAGGAAAATCGACTAAGTGGTCCCAGTCTTCCCGACTGAACCCATAGCTACCTCATTGCTAGGGCAGGTGGGAGAAAGTGAAAGAAACACACACACACACACACACACACACACACACACACACACACACACACACACACATATATATGTGATGCGAATCGAACCCTCGACTTCCCAACCGGATATCCGCGACGCTAAAACCTGCGCCACGGCGGCCGGTCAATACAGAACTTTTCAACGCATCTTTACGTCGAAATTTATTGCACGGGTAATAAGCTGCATGCTTGTATATATGCTCAAATCGAGAGACCGACAGACAGACAGACCTACCAACCAACCAACCAACCAACCAAACCAACCAACCAAGACACACACTTCACAGCTCACTTGCTGGAACTTTCACTTGCCGGTCAGAAGATGGAGGAATAATTTCTTATACAATCCTACCCGCCACAGCTAGCTTTTAAGTCCGTACGAAAAGCTCTGTCTTGGCTGCTTGACGGACAGCATGTTGTACTACTCTGAAACTTTTTGCGTAGACCAGTCGGCTGTTTACCTGAAAACTTCTTCACCTCCCATCTCTCTCTTCTCTTCATAAACGGTGCAGATTGCTAGCCATTCATCAGATTCATAGTCAACTTGAAATAGAGTCTGAAACCATCAACACTGAGGAAAACACTGCATAGAAAGGAGCCAGCCACACAGCCAAAGAGGTGGCTGGTGGAATATTCAGTATAAACTTGCTGGCTGTTGGATATTCAGTATGAACTTGCTGACTGGTTGGGTATTCAGTATGAACTTGCTGGCTGGTTGGATATATCAGTATGAACTTGCTGGCTGGTTGGATATACAGTATGAACTTGCTGGCTGGTTGGATATTCAGTATGAACTTGCTGGCTGGTTGGATATACAGTATGAACTTACTGGCTGGTTGGATATTCAGTATGAACTTCCTGGCTGGTTGGATGTTCAGTATGAACTTGCTGACTGGTTGGATATTCAGTATGAACTTACTGACTGGTTGGATGTTCAGTGTGAACTTGCTGACTGGTTGGATATTCAGTACGAACTTACTGGCTGGTTGGATGTTCAGTGTGAAGGCACGCAGCTTTAAGTCAGTCGCAGAAACCGGGGGATCTCAGACACACTGACGATAGATGGCACCGCCCTATTTCTCAGATCCTTTTCAGTGTCCAAAGGCAGGTAGCCCGCCCAGCTTATACAGGTAGTCACACTGAGAGTCGATACGGGACGTGTGGTAAAAATCGTAGCGGTCTCTCCAGGCGAAAGCGGTGGCTGTGGAGTTGGTTTTTCTCACTATCTCATGGATGCTCTCTGCGCCCAGTAGTCCGACCTGTTCCCTCCCGTGACCTCCTGGATGTAGCTTTCAATCTCAGGCAGCATGCTGAGGCCCGCAAAGACCAGCAGATGCTTGATGTAGGGGACGGGATTTCGCGAAATATCCTCGTACCGCACACGGATCACTCGATCAGAATACCGTTTGGGACGCCTGGTCCCCGGCAAGAATATCCTGCCGCGCCGTCTCACAGAACGCTCGCGAAAACGGTATGACCGTGGATTTGTTGAACTCGCCGAGCCATTCCTGCGAGATGAGCGTGCTTCGTGGGTCTCGCAGCAGGTGGATGACTCTGAGTTTGGGATCAGCGCGCATGAGGTTGAAGGCCTCCTGCATGGGGTAGCGGATGGTCTTGATGACGACAGCCTTGGCCTCCAGGCAATGGCGCTGTAACTGGGGCAGACAGCTCAGGATCCCCAGAAGGCCCGGATGGGAAGCATGACACTGCAGGAACTGGTTGGTTTTTGGTCCCCATCGAGTTGAAGTAGTTGACCAAGGGCTTTAGGGTACACGTCTTTGAAACTGCAGTTCAGGAACCCCGACAAGATCCTCTCTCGCAGTTCTGTTTGGAGACTCTGGAAGAGAATGGTTCTAGGTATACCATTAGGGTGTTGTAGGCAAAAAAAATGACAGCTCGCGCGCACGCGTGCACATACACATGCACACACACACACACACACACACACACACACACACACACACACACACACACACAATCTCATGCACGCATGCACACACGCGCGCGCACATACGCACACAAATACGCACGCACACACATACCCACTGGCACGTGCACGCGCGCGCTAACACACACACACACACACACACACACACACACACACACACACACACACGACGCAACACACACACACACACACACACACACACACACACACACACACACAACACACACACACACACACACACACACACACACACACACACACACACACACACCCACACACACACACACACACACACCAATATGCTTTTGACAGAAGAGAAGTTTTACATTAATTTCGACACCTTGAATGAAAAGAGAGATTCCCATTCACAACTTACTAACGCAGGAATACTTACGAGCTACGTTTGTCCCAGAATAATGGGCCTATATGATTCTTGAGGGTGAACGTCTTGTCGACCGTCACCAGCGGCTCAAACACGTACATGGCGGCTGGATGTCGGTCAAACATGGAGCCCAGGAAGGTGGAGCCACTGCGCATGTAGGTCAGAATCAACAGCCTCACTTCCGTCCGTGACGTGGAAGGTCCCTCGTCTGACGAAAGACCCAAAAGGTGCAGAAGGTCAAATCTGGCTCGTTGTTGCACCATTTTTTTGTTTCTACCTGATCTGGTCGTGTGACTGGATAGTAGGTGGGGGGGGAGGTGTGTGTGTGTGTGTGTGTGTGTGTGTGTGTGTGTGTGTGTGTGTGTGTGTGTGTGTGCGTGCGTGCGTGCGTGTGTGCGTGCGTGTGTGTGTGTGTGTGTGTGTGTGTGTGTGTGTGTGTGTGTGTGTATGTGCGCACGTTCTTGTGTGTGTGTGTGTGTGTGTGTGTGTGTGTGTGTGTGTGTGTGTGTGTGTGTGTGTGTCTGTGTGTGTGTGTGTGTGTGTGTGTGTGTGTGTGTGTGTGTGTGTGTGTGTGTGTGTGTGTGTGTGTGTGTGTGTGTGTGTGTGTGTGTGTGTGTGTGTGTGTGTGTGTGTGTGTGTTGTTGTGTGTGTGTTGTTTATCATTTTACTTTTTTTAATTTTTACTTTTTTATTTATTTTTAATTTTTTGCACTGACTAAAATTTTTAGGACGTCTTGGTGAAGAGGTTATTAAGGTGGATTGGAGATCTGGGCCCAGAGGCATCCAGTTGTGGAATTTGGGGACCCGTGACCACCTCGTAACCTGAGTTGCTGGATGATGTGACATTGCCCTCAGTTGGACCACAGGGACCGCACAATCGACCCTCATCGGCTTCATCGATAAGTTACCTTAAGATTTCGCTCGAATTTCTCGACCATCATTGCAGGAGTCCGTCGTGTGTCTTTCGGACCTGATCGCTGTCAGAAGATCTGCTATAAAACTAGGCGTAGGTACCTGTCTGTTATGCAGTCTTGGACCAACATCCCTAATGCCATCTTCATCGGACTCACTGATTTGTAACTGAAATGTTGTTGTCGTTGTTACTGTTGTTGTTATCGTACCCTGACTAAAAAGACTCCAGGGATCATCCGAACAGCCGAAGTACTTGAACGCTATGGTACAAATGCATCAACTGGGGATGAGAACATTACGTGTGTGACCGTTTTTGATTACCCCGCCACGTGGGCAGCCACACTCCGACTTCGGGGGATTTTGGAGATTGATTAATGTTATGCTAGGAGCTTGTCACGACTGAAGACAAGTCACCGCATAACTATGCAGAGCATAACATTTTGATGTAGCCTTGGTGTTCTAGCCCAGGTCAATTGGCTCTGGCACAGCCTTAAGCCAAGGCGAATTGAAATGAAGCTTGACGTTCTTTGACCATTCATTTTCTGCTCTCCTATACCTGAGATGAGTTCGTATGAGCGTCTTCGGAGCAGGCAGGAGACAAGACAAAATTATTTATTTACGAGGATAATAGATAAGCACTGACGTGTTTTTTTTTTTACATCCAGTCCTCGCCCTGAGTAGGGACTACAATATGCACTGAAATGAAATAATGTAAGAAAGTAAACAAGCAAACAAAGCGGTCATGCAATCATAATGGAACATCAAATGAAAATAGAAGAGAAATGAAAAAATAAAAATAATAAAAATAAAAAATGAAAAATAACAATAATGAAGGAGAAGGAGAGGGTGGGGGTTGGGGTGGTGGTGGGCTGGGGGAACATATGAAATGCACTACAACGTACAAGAATTAGCATGTATTAAAAAAAAAAAAATCAGACAAAAATGAATATGACAAAGTACGTACAGAATTTGGAACACACACATACACGTGCACACACGCACGCACGAGAGAGAGAGAGAGAGAGAGAGAGAGAGAGAGAGAGAGAGAGAGAGAGAGAGAGAGAGAGAGAGAGAGAGAGAGAGAGAGAGAGAGAGAGAGAGAGAGAGAGAACTGAGAGAGAGAGAGAGAGAGAGAGAGGAGAGAGAGAGAGAGAGAGAGAGAGAGAGGGGGGGGGGGGGAGGGACAAGAACCTCTTATTCACCTGTCTTCAGGACAGATGAAAATGACTTGGGAATCTCTAGCCCTGAATACACAGACAGATAATAGATAGGTAGATAGATATGTAGATAGATAGATAGATAGAAAGAGGAAAAAAAAAGAAAGATACATAGAAAGATAACTAGAAGACAGACAGACAGACAGACAGACAGGTGGATAGATAGATGGAAAGATGGAAGACAGATAGATACATAGATAGATAGATGGATAGATAGATAGACAGACAGGTAGGTAGAGCTGCAGCCGAGTTACTTTTTAAAAACCCCCGCCCCCCCCCCCCCCCCCCCCCTCTTCCACCCGCCTTTTTGGCTTTCTAGTATCCAGTTACTGTGGCATTGATTTTTAGCTCCCCTGTAAATCACAATAGTCACGTTAAAGTGACAGCTCCCCCCCTCCTCCCCCCCCCCCCCCCCCCCCCCCCCCCCCCCCCACCGTACTACACACGACTACATTTGTGTCCACTATGGCGTAAACTTCTACGTCCTCTATAAGTAATTTTTAGCTCCCCTCCATACAACTATAATTGCAATATTTTTTTTTTCTCTCCTATGGACTACTGCAGAGTGGATTCTTAGCTCCTTTGGGCACAAGTATGATTGAGTTCATTTTTTACCTCCCCTGTATCCCATTACGGTTGAGTTACTGTTTACCTCTGTCACACGTCGGTTTTTGCATCCACACTCACATGCAAAGACAATCATGCGCCCCGCATACAACCATACATCTCCCTCCCTATCTTTCATTAAACGCCATTCAGGATTCGTCGCCAGAAAAAAAAAATCCTTTCGTTTGCGTCTTACTCTCTTTGGCACGCAGGGATTTTAATATCTCATTTCTTTTTCTCTTTGGCCAACATATATGTATATCACTCACTCTCCAACGATCTTAAAAAAATTCACATAAGACATGTATATATATTTTTTCCCCTTTTCTTGGTCACATAGATGCGGACCCCCGCCTCCCCCCTCCCCCCCCCCAAATAAAAAAAAAATATTGTGGGTACATAGACGCCGGTTCTCAATCGTCAAAACGTCATTGTTTTCATCAATGAAAAAAAAAATTTCCTTTACAGGAAGAATCAGAATATCTTTGGGAAGCTGACACAACACCGAGGCCGAGAAGAGGTCGTCAGGGTACCGAAACCCGGGCGTCAAAGGCCGAGGAGGGGCTGTCTAGGTACCGAAACCCGGGCGTCAGAGACCGAGGAGGGGCTGTCTAGGTACCGAAACCCGGGCGTCAAAGGCCGAGGAGGGGTTGCCTAGGTACCGAAACCCGGGCGTCAGAGACCGAGGAGGGGCTGTCTAGGTACCGAAAACCCGGGCGTCAGAGACCGAGGAGGGGCTGTCTAGGTACCGAAAACCCAGGCGTCAAAGGCCGAGGAGGGGCTGTCTAGGTACCGAAAACCGGGTGTCAAAGGCCGAGGAGGGGCTGTCTAGGTACCGAAATCCGGGCGTCAAAGGCCGAGGAGGGGCTGTCTAGGTGCCGAAACCCGGGCGTCAAAGGCCGAGGAGGGGCTGCCTAGGTACCGAAACCCGGGCGTCAGAGACCGAGGAGGGGCTGTCTAGATACCGAAACCCGGGTGTCAAAGCCCGAGGAGGGGCTGTCTAGGGTTCCGAAACCCGGGCGTCAAAAGGCCGAGGAGGGGCTGTCTTGGTACCGAAAACTGGGCGTCAAAGGCCGCGGAGGGGCTGTCTAGGTACCGAAAGCCGGGCGTCAAAGGCCGAGGAGGGGCTGTCTAGGTACCGAAACCCGGGCGTCAAAGGCCGCGGAGGGGCTGTCTAGGTACCGAAAACCGGGCGTCAAAGGCCGACGAGGGGCTATCTAGGTACCGAAAACCGGGCGTCAAGGGCCGACGAGGGGCTGTCTAGGTACCGAACCCGGGCGTCAGACACCGAGGAGGGGCTGTCTAGGTACCGAAACCCGGGCGTCAGAGACCGAGGAGGGGCTGTCTAGGTACCGAAAACCCAGGCGTCAAAGGCCGAGGAGGGGCTGCCTAGGTACCGAAAACCCGGGCGTCAAAAGCCGCGGAGGGGCTGTCTAGGTACCGAAAAACCGGGCGTCAAAGGCCGAGGAGGGACTGTCTAGGTACCGAAACCCAGGCGTCAAAGGCCGCGGAGGGGGGCTGTCTAGGTACCGAAAACCGGGTGTCAAAGGCCGAGGAGGGGCTGTCAAATACATGGTGCTTGTCCTAGAAAGAGATGCCGCCTACACTGGTAAAATAAATACACACTTACTTTACAGTCGATCGCAGAATCTACATCTTATCTATCGAGTGTGTGAACAGGGTAGAGTTTGGAAATGATTCCGATCACGAACAATAAATAATTTGAGTTTGTAAATCGCGAAAAAAGGCTATATTAGTAAAATAAATACATACTTACTTTATAGTCGATCGCAAGATTTACATCTCTTTTACCTCCCCTATACAAAACTATAGTTGCGTGAATGTTTAGACCCCCAACCCCCCCCCCCCCCCCCCCCACAACACACACACCTTTTTTTTTCTCAATGTAACAACAGCTGTGTTAACTTTGATCTTCCCTGAATGTTACTACAGTCACGTTAACTGTTAGCTTCCCTCAATACAACTACAGTCGCACTGATTTTTAGTACCCCGAAAATCCTACAACAATCTCAGTAACCGCTTTTACAGGGGTCCTCAATCAGTGTAACTACACACACACACACACACACACACACACACACACACACACACACACACACACACACACACACACACACACACACACACATATATATATATATATATATATATATATATGATTATGTAAATGGACAGGCAAAAGACGAAACCTGAAAAGCTTGTAGTCTTTAAGAAAAATATTGCGTTAAACATAAAATATTAGGTTAAATGTAAAAATATTAGAAAAAGTCTTTAAGAAAAATATTAGGATCAAATCAACTCAGTGTCAGAACTATAATATGGTGGAAAATAAAAATAAGATACAAAATCGGACTCGGGCCAGAACTGGAAGAACAATTTCTAGTGAGAACAAATTTTTATCACGCGTCACTGTTTTAGTCTCGCTCAAGAATTCTTACCAAACGGAAGCCTGATGACGTTATTTGGAAGAGACGGCGCATGCGTGTGGTTGACGCAGTTCCGGCTTGTTGGATAAGGCGACGGTCCTGTAGACGATCTCTGACAAGAACTCCCTGAAAAAAATAAGGAGGATTATCATCCCAAAATAGCCGCTTAGTTGGAGTATTTTCCGTTTTTTTTTTTTTCTTTTTCTTTTGCTTTGGTTTGTTGGTTATTTTGTTTAGGAAAGTTAGTGCACTCACGTGCACACCAGAGAGAGAGAGAGAGAAGAGAGAGAGAGAGAGAGAGATAGATTCGCGCTGGTGAGCTACTCGTTTTTGAGTGAACCAGTCTTTTAGGAAGAAGAAGAAGAAGAAGAAGAAGAAGAAGAGAAGAGAGAGAGAGAGAGAGAGAGGAGAGAGAGAGGAGAGAGAGAGAGAGAGAGAGAGAGAGAGAGAGAGAGAGAGAGATTCAGATGATTTATTCAGTGTGACCAAAGCCCGACATGAACCAGGGGCGGTTACTGCGTTCAGCATGTATCATTATGCGAAATAAATCAAAATTCATATTCCATTACAAACATGTAATACAACGTAAATCACGAGAGAAGAGTTTGTCTGAACAAAGGCTTTATGCAGATACAATGCTAATTTACGTATTATTCCTTCTTCTTTCGATGTCATAAGAAGACAGAATCGGTGTAAACATGGATTCATACAGAATTTAGCTGGAATATATTTCACACGAAGATCGGTGAGAGAACAGAACATGTTAGAACAAAGACAAGCTCGCCCTCATTAGACTCCCTACACAACGGACATAATTACTCATTACCATATATATAGTTTCAAAGCGATACAAACGAACATTAATTTCAGATAGATCAAATCTAAATTTAGTAACAAGAAATCGCAAATATTTATCCAAATTAAATGATAGATAGAGGTCTGGCAGACGACATGTAAACAAGTGCTTGGAAAGAAGCAAAGAAAACACAAAGAATGGCTGACAGCTGAAAAACGTGGACCCTCATCACAGAGTGGATGCACCAAAAAGACCAGATCAACCAGACCCTAGACCAAGACCACAAGCAAGAGTTACAGGCACACTACTGGGACGTCAACCGCCAAGTTAAGAAAAGTGTTAGACAAGACAAGAAACAATTTATCCATGAGCTCACAGAAGAGAGGCAGAAACAGCGGCAGGACAGAGAAACATGAAAAGACTGTATGAGATTACTCGAGCACTTTCTGGAAAGACCAACACCCCAGTCGCCCGGTCAAAGACAAGGAGGGAAACACCCTCGCAGGAGAAGCTGAACAGAGAGCAAGGTGGGCAGAGCACTTTAAAGAGACACTGAATAGACCTGCACCACCTGTCCCCCCCAGACATTCCATCACCAACTCAGCTTCTGGACATCAACACAGGCCCACCAACCAAGATGGAAGTTACCAAAGCCATCAAGTCACTGAAGTCAGGTAAAGCAGCGGGTCCAGACGGAATTCCACCTGAAGCACTGAAAGCAGACATCCAGACGTCAACAGAGATGCTGCATCCACTCCTAAGCAAGATCTGGAAGCAGGAACGAGTGCCAGAAGACTGGAAAAGAGGCCACCTGGTGAAGCTGCCAAATAAAGGGGACTTGTCATCCTGTAACAACTGGAGAGGGACTGTGCTGCTGTCCATCCCGGGGAAGGTGCTGGCCAAAATCATGCTAGAGAGACTAAAGACCGCCCTAGACAAGACCCTCCGCCAAGAACAAGCTGGATTTCGCCAAGGCAGATCATGCACGGACCAAATAGCCACCATGAGAATTATCATCGAGCAGTCTCTGGAGTGGCAGACCCCCTTGTACGCAGTATTTGTGGATTTCCAGAAGGCGTTTGACAGCATCGACAGAGATACCATCTGGAAACTCATGCACCACTATGGCTTCCCATCCAAGTTTGTTGCCATCATCCAACAACTCTACGAAGATGCCACATGCCAGGTCGTCCACGACGGGAAGCTAACGAAGCCCTTCACCATACAAACCGGCGTCCGTCAGGGGTGTCTTCTATCGCCGACAATTTTCCTGATGGTCGTTGACTGGATAATGCGGCAGACTACAGACGGCAAGAGGACGGGAAAGTGGACTTTCACCAAGCAACTGGAAGACCTGTACTTCGCCCGACGACATCAGCCTTCTCTCCCACAAACAGCAAGACGCACAAGAGAAGCTATGCGGGTAGAAGAAGAAGCAGGAAAGACGGGCCTCCAAATCAACACAAAGAAAACAGAAGCCATGAAAGTCAACAACCAGCAACGAGACCCACTACGACTACAACAGGAAGACATCACTGAAGTTGACAAGTTTGTCTACCTCGGCAGTGTGGTCAGCAAAGATGGAGGTACAGATGAGGATATCAAGAGCCGCATCAATAAAGCCAGGCACACACCTACGCTACGGCCTATCTGGAATTCCTGCCCTCTCACTCCACAACAAGATCAGAATCTTCAACTCAAATGTGAAATCTGTCCTTCTGTATGGTTCTGAAACGTGGCGAACAACAAAGACAAACACCCACAAACTCCAAACATTTATCAACATGTCTGCGAAACATTGTGAACATCAGATGGCCAGATGTTATTGCCAACACAGAAACTGTGGAACAAGACCAAGCAAGTTCCAATAGAATTAGAAATCAGAAAAACGGAAGTGGGGATGGATTGGCCACACCCTCAGAAAGTCTCCATCCAACATCACAAGACAAGCCCTTGAATGGAACCCTCAGGGCAAGAGAAAAGTGGGAAGACCAAGACAGACATGGCGAAGGAGTACCGACGCAGAAGTGAAGGCCGCCGGAATGACATGGGCTGAGCTGAAGAGGATCCCCCGAAATCGTGTAAAGAAATAATAGAATGTTTGATACATAGTTATTTTTCCCCTTTTTGAGTCCAAATCGTATAACATGATGTAAAATTTCATAGGTAGTCGATCAATACTATTTTTTTTTTAATGATTTAAAACAATAACGAATGTACCTAACTGCCGAGTTGATGTACACTGGGTACCTGTTTGTCTCTCCATACACTAAGTCATTTGGAGTTTTCATATCCTCTCCTAAAAAATCTTTTAAGGCCAAGTAAGTGAACCGACTCGCGATGGATGTTTACTTTTGTGTCCAGTCCCCACGACTCTGAGCCATATTAAGTAATTCGCTGTATGTAAGTGTCGAAAATCTTGGCAAACAGTTATAGAGATTTGTTATTTAAAAAAAAAACAAAGTATAGTTTTTTCAAAATATGTAACAAACGTTTTTTTTGCTCTTCCAGAAAGAGCTCTGCGAGTGGTCACAAAGCTTTAAACGAGTGGAGACAAAGATTCCAAGATACTTGTAGACATTAACTACTGGCATTGCAATAATATTGTAAACCCATCTTTCCCGAGAGAGAGAGAGAGAGAGAGAGAGAGAGAGAGAGAGAGAGAGAGAGAGAGAGGGGGGATGGAAACCCAACCTGGAAAAAAAAAACAACGAATAATTGAATGAAGGCGCGGCATCAAAATGTATTAAAAAGGTAATTCAAAAGCCAAATTAAAACGAAAGCATTCACATACAACCGAACATTTTCCGAAAGGAAACATCAGTTCAAATCGTCAAAACTACTTTTCACACGGAGAAGGAAGCCTTGAAAGCTACAAAACTGTTTGTATCTGTGAAACAGTGTTGATTTGGAAACCATTCAGATGGGGATAAATTTAAATACGAAGTCATATTTTGGCAAAACAAAACCAAACAAACAAAAGAAAGGAAACAAAAACAAAACAAAACAAAACAAAAAAAAACAAACCAAAAAACAAACAAAAAAAAAAAAGTTTCATTTTAACCAGCTGCCGTGTTGCAGTGACTAGCATCGCTGATTTGTGAGCTGGATTGAAAAGGTAAAATTTTGTAAAACAGTCAAATACGAAATAATTCGTCTTCATAACAAAGTCCTAATTAGAAACCGTTTATCTTTGTAAGAAAGTTTCCATACGAAAATACCCCCCCCCCCCCCCATTCCCTCCCCCGGCAACAAAGTCGTGTTACAAAACCATTCAATTTCGCGAGATGGTCTAAATGCAAAATCATTCGCCTCTTAAAGAAAATCTTAATACGAAGCCACTCACCTATGGTCCGGCTGGAAATGATGAAATACATCAGAAGACAGATGAAAAGCAGAGCAATGTATTTCCATCTGTACCGCATGGCTTTCGTCTGTGCCCCGTCCTGTCTCTGTTGAAATTAGCAGCAGCAGCAGCAGCAGCAGTGATATTGCCGATCGTCGTGTTCTTCATTATCATGGTAGTCATCGTCACCATCGGCAGTAAAAAATCATCACCATCATCATCATCATCGTCATCATCATCATCATCATCATCATCATCATCATCATCGTCAACATCGTCGTCGTCGTCGTCGTCGTCGTCGTCGTCAACGTCATCTTCTCATCATCATCGTCAACATCGTCATCATCGTAGTCGTCGCCGTCGTCGTTATCGTTGTCGTTGTCGTTGTCAACAGCATCAACAGCAGCGGCAATAATAACAAGAGCAGCAGTAGCGGTAGCATCAACATCTGCATTACCGCCGATAGCAATTTAGATCTGCATCGAGAAAACCATTCCCATACCGCCATTATTATCATCATCACCCCACCCCACCGACCGCATCTATTGCCATCGAGATCTTGTCAACACCATCAGTTTGAATATGTTGCTCTTCACCATCATCGTAGTTGGGTCAACATCGTCGTCGCCATCACTGGTCTCTCCATTTAACCCGTTCTGAGTGCCGCGGGCAACTGTGCCCCCCATTCATGCATTCCAGCCATCCCAACTTGCACGGTTATCGTTCTTGAGTCAGACCGGAATTTGGTGGCTCCAGTAGTTTCTTTAAGCAAAAAAACAAAACAAAACACAAACAAACCAACAAAGAAAAAAAAGGAAACATTACCAAACAACATAGTCTAAAAGATTTCTGTATAACGTGGGTACGAGCACACCCATACGTTATCAGAAGATCAGAAGCAATCGCATAAAAGAAGTATGGGTGTGTAGCCAAACCCACGCAGTGGGCCTACGGGGGATGGGCGTTTGACCCCGCCTAG
>JADBJO010007757.1:92720-107096 GCA_016801955.1 Conus betulinus
AATTAATGGTAGTGGTAAATACTTCAACATTTTAAACTGTTACAATCTGGATGAAGCTGAAAAAGGTGAAACTGACTGGATGATAGATTAAGACTGCTCTACACAATAGGTTACTCTTGGTGATTTTAATTCTCACCATGCATTGATGTCCGAAAATCCCGATGATATTTTTAACACAACGAATACCCTGCCAGTACAATTAAAAAACAACAACAAACAAACAAACAAAAAAAACAAAAAAAACCGCTAATGTAACGATTTTAAATGACGGTACTATAGCAAGAATTGCTGATCGATCAGATCAACGTTGCTCATCGATAGACTTATCTTTGATTTCCCCAGACATAAATCCTTGTGTACTTGGCAGGCTTATCAAGTACTGTTAGGCAGTGGCCATCTCCTTATTGAAATCCAACTTCCCGTGAGCCCTGAAAAAACTATCTACGATTCTGGATGTACTAAATATAATAAAGACAAGGCTCACTGGGCGCTTTTAAATCAAAATTTGACAGCAGGTTCGTCTTTTCTAAATTTCAATCACAATACAGTGCTAGAGGGTTTGGAAAATTGTTATTTTGAATTAAGAAAACTTATACGTAAGGCTGCAGATTCTGCAATCCCAAAAGTCAAATTAAAGAATCATCCAAAGAAAGCATCAAACACGTGGTGGAATGGTGCGTGTGAAGTCGCTGTGAGTGCGAAAAATAAGGCCTTCAAAAGCTGGATGATAAACCGTCATACGCACCTAAAGATCGAGTGGAACGGTTACACACTGAATACAAAAAACCTAACACTTATAGCAACAAAGATGTTGCTTTTGCAAAACAGCAAGATTACAAAAAATTCTGTTCCAAACATCCAAATGATAGCGCTTTACTTTGTAGCGAAATTAGAAAATCTAAGGTTTCTTTTCATCTCCCAGATCCTGTTTTGATCGAAAACGATAAAAGCTATGAAACAAATGAGGAGAAAGTTGAAGTATTTTGCTGACATTTTCGCAGCAATCAGTCAGACTGAGCATCTACCTAAAGAAGAGCAAGAACAAAGAAAAGCTATTGAAAACGAAGGGAGAAACACTGAACCACATGACAATGACAACAGCACGTTATATATTGATAAAAATTCAACAATGGAAGAGCTTTTGTATTCACTTCGTCGTCTAAAATCAGGTAAAATTGCGACAGGATTTGATCCTGTTTCTTACAGCATGATAAAGCATTTTCCACAATGCCTTTAGACAAATTATTAGAGAGTTTTTTTTTTCCCCAATTATCATGGAATTCTGGAAAGTTGCCAATGGCTTAGAAGGAAGCAACATTGTGTCTATCCATAAAAAGGAAAATCAAAAAGAAAATCTTCTAATTTTCGACCCATTTCTTTGACTCCTCACATTGTAAAACTTTTTCAGAGGATAATGAAATTCAGATTAGAAAATGTCCTCGAAAAGAATGGAATTTTGCCAATATTTCAAGCTGGTTTCAGAAAAGGAAAAGGTGTCACTGATCATGTTAGTCTTTTAGCTTCACACACATAAAAAAAAAAACGCCTTGGCTAAGCGGCAATCCACTTTAGCCATGGGTTTTTTTTAATCATAGAGAATACAGTTCCGTTTGGCATTTCCAATTATTGTCCAAGGCACATGAAATTAGGATTAAAGGTCGTTTCGATATGCTTTTACGATCATTTTCATCTGGGAGAACGCTACAAGTAAAATTAAATGGTGTGCTGTCAAGTACAAGATATGTTAACAGAGGTGTCCCTCAAGGAAGTGTAATTTCTCCAATCCTCTTCTCATTGATGCTTTATGATCTTAAACAGATTGACACAAAAGAGGCAACTTCAGCTGCTTATGCAGATGATATTACAATGTGGAAAAACGTAAATTGTAATGTTACTAAAACAAAATCAAACGTACCAAATCGTTGAACAGTTCAATTTGCAGTCGGTAAACTTGTTATTATTTGAATACAAAAGGTTTTGTCTCATCGACTGACAAATCGGTTTTGGTTATATTAACAAAGAAAAATATCAATATTGAAGGTAGGGACGCAGTAAAAGTGAACATAGGTGATTCTTTCATTTTCCCAAGTAAGCAAGTAAAATTTATAGGCGTTATTTTTCACTATAAGTTATTTTGGTGTAAACATATGGATCATCTTGTGGAAAAGGCAAGAAAGAAAATTCCGTTACTGCGGAATCTCATCAAAAAAATTATGGATTTAATCTTATCCATGTTGCCTCAGGGACAGCTCGTTCGATTATACGCTATGGTCAAGAGATTTTTTTTACTGCACCAAAGACAGATTTACATAAGTTAACTAGTATTGATTCCCTAGCACTAAAAGTTGCTTTGAGGCTTCCAAGATGGGCATCATTGGATATGACTTACAGAGAGAGGTAGGCGGTTTGCTTTTGAAAATGAACATAGGATGCTCTGTGCATGTAACTATGCAACAGCACGAGCAAGAACAGTCCCTAACTCAGTTTCTTCTGAACTTCATGAAAGCACCTACGTTTCTTCAGAGATACGGAAGAAAGCAGCATATATTTCATTATCGGATTATGTGTCTCCTCTTTTACATGCATGCGGCCTTTCTGTTGGAAACATTGTTAAGATACCCAAATATCCTTTCCACCCTTTGGTTGACGAAGCAAGCAGAAATTATCTATTCCTATGGTATTTTTTACTAACAATGAGAATCCACTTTCGCTTGCTTTTCTTGTTAAAGAATTGAATTACCCTGGACATGAATCTTATCTGCATATTTTTAATGAAGGTTCAGTTTCGAGTGCTTTTGAGGTTGGTGCTGCTTTCGTGATACCTTCCCTTAACATTGGAAAAAGATTTCATATTACCAGAGGTTGTTCTATTTTCACTGCTGAATTATTTGCTGTCATGAAAGCTGTTAATTTTGTTCTTGACGTTCAAGCTTTATCATCAGAAAGAATACTGATTTTGTCAGATTCCAAGTCTGCTTTAACGGCTTTACACCTTCAAAATACACCAAGTCGTCTGATCTCGTCAGTGGAATTTTTTTTTCAATTCACCAGTTAATAACGCGAGGTTCTAGAATAACATTGTTATAGGTACCTGGTCACTGTAATCTTCAAGGAAATGACCTGACTGATACCTGTCCAAAAGAGGCTTCAATGTGAAAATTGAATACAGTTTATGGGATATTCCTTTTTCGGTTCTTGCAGTAGCACTTTGGGACCAGAGAAGAACGCAGTATCTTGAAGCTGCAATTTAGAGGAACAGTTTATTACACAGAATACGTGTGGATGGTTGCTTAGGCAGGTTCTTAGGACCATCTCCTTTGTGTGTCTGTGGTCAAAAAGTTTATGTATCTTATTTTTTTTTTTTTTTTGTACTTGAATGCTCCATGACAAAAGCGCACTTTTAATGTCTTCATGATAAGATTGTATCTAAACATCTACCTTTAGCAGTGCATAGTGTTTTTTGTCCCAATCCAAGAAATCAATGGAGTCTGGCCAGTTTAGCTGTACACCTTATCAAGTCTCATCCGCTTTGGCAGATGTTTTCTGACGAAATTGTTCTCTCTCTCTCTCTCTCTCTCTCTCTCTCTCTCTCTCTCTCTCTCTCTCTCTCTCTCTCTCTCTCTCTCTCTCTCTCTCTCTGTGTGTGTGTGTGTGTGTGTGTGTGTGTGTGTGTGTGTGTGTGTGTTCATTTTGGTTTAGTGGTCTGATGTACACGTCGAGCAAAGAATTTGTTACCTAACATAGCTGTACGACTCTCACGTGCACTAGGTCACATTGCTGTGCACGCTAGAAAAGAGAGAGAGAGAGAGAGAGAGAGAGAGAGAGAGGAGGATAATTTTGTTTTGTTTGTATGTGAGTGTATTGTGTGCGTGCGTCCATACGTTTTTGTGTGCTCGTGTGTGTGTGTGTGTGTGTGTGTGTGTGTGTGTGTGTGTGTGTGTGTGTGTGTGTGTGTGTGTGTGTGTGTGTGTGTGTTGTTTTAACCCATAGACATGGACATGCTAAATGTCTGTTAATCTCATCTACTACTGCCAAATGAGGTTTTTTAAAACGTCATAACTGCACATCTGTCCGCAAGCAAACAACGACTACAACATTGTTTTTGACCACAAAAACTCAAGTAAACTCAAGCTCCATGGTCAGTAACTTTAACAGCATTTTGACTTGTTTTTGTGACTTACAAGGAAATGAAGTTCTCACTTCTAATCTAACATTAACATCCTCTTCAACATTATCAACAACAATGACAACAGCACCAACACCAATAGAACTAAGTGGGCTCAGGTTGATGTTGATTTGTAACGGTAACATCAACAATATTTCGAATTATCATTGTCACATTCAAGGAAATAAAACTTAATTGTTCACACACACACACACACACACACACACACACACACACACACACACACACACGCGCGCGCGCGCGCGCGCGCGCGCGCGCGCTATTGCAATCGCAGTTGATTCAAAAGTATTCATTACGTTCTCCTGTCTCCTAAAAAAAAAAAAAAAAAAAAAAAAAAAGCCCAACTTCTGCTCATTGCTCATAGTACCGATCAATTTCTGGGATATACGATTTTTTTTTTCCAAATCACTTGAGGAAACTGGTTCTGAATTATTTTGTTTGTTCGTGTTTCATAGCACTATCTATCCCGCTATTAGGGAATCTCGATACGTTTTGCGTATCTAAATCACCGTTTACTACTTTCACTCGCTTTTATCCCAGAGTTTCCAACACACTTTTTGTTGTTGTTGAAGACATCCAACCAGGGAAAGCAACGAAATCAACACGGTTGTCAAAACAGAAAATTTTAATGTAAATGTGTTACCCTCTTTACCTATCAAAGTGACAGTGTTTATCTTTCGATCATCAAAAGCAGATTTAAGCAGCAGTTAACTGTTTATTTTCAGTGGCAAATTCAAAATGAAAGGATTTTGGAAGCTTTGAACGCATTTTACCGAAATACGTCTGTAGCTTATTCCTAGATTCTGATAAATGGTTTGATCCAAAGTCTTTCAGATTCATCGACCCCACCCCCAACCCAATCACCCCCCTCCTCTTCTCCCCTGTTATCCTCAATTAATAATTTTACTTTGCAGTGTTTCCATTGCGGGTGTGTAGTTTCCAATTTTCTGATACTGTTTTAGAGCTAAAGAGCTCAGGCTTCCAACGGTGGCGCAGGATTGCTGTTAGCTGGTTTGTTCGGCAGTTGAGGACAGTACTTCTCTGGGTCCCATCCGCACCTTCGGGTGTATCTGTTTCTTTCTATTTTCTGTATGGAACCAGTCTACTTTTTATTTGCTTACACATGTCAAATAAGAGAAGAAATGGTTCCCTTAAATGTGTCCAAGAACATATCGCAAGCAGCTGTGAAACAACAACAAAATACACTTTGCTTTTATATACCTAAGATTTTTTTTTTTCCACGGAGATTGGCATTATCAAATACAGTTAACCGAAAATAATGAAAGTTCAAAGGATAACACATATCATTGATTTGGAAGAAAAAAGTTAAGTAAACACAGGGTAAAAAGAACAATCTGTGCATGTACTGAATAATGAATCAATGGACTACTGGCACATGTGTAACTGACGTTAACAAGTAAAATGTTCATTCAAGAAACAGTACATCTAACAAATACACAGCCTAGACCATCAACCTGTAAGGTGTCTAACCGACACATGGCAGGGAAGATCCACCTGTGGGACATTGGACTTGCAGACAATCCACAGCGTCCACACGTCTGCGACGATCCCCACATTACTCTGCCGTCATCAACACAAGCCTCTACTGACTCTTCCTGTCAGAATCCACACCAACTTTACCTTCAGATAGTTCACCGCTCTTTTGCCAACGGTACCACAATCCACTGGGCCGTACTTTCAAGGACTAAAAATCCACCAGGGATTCAAACGTCCATCTTGAGCCGAATTTGACAACATGAGTGAATGCTCGTTCTTCATTTTCGTTGTTCTGAGTGTTGTCTCGTTTGCCTGAAGAAAGACCTGAGTGGTCGAAACGCGTCGTGCTGTGTCTTGTAATTCGTTTGTCTATGTTATCTTGCAGAGTCATTTGAAATATCTTTGTAAGATTTGCTGAAATTCACAGGGCTTTTACCTTCAGACAATCCACAACGCTTTACCGTCCAAAGCACAGTTCTATACATGTCAGAGTAGAGATGGAAATCTGGTAGAATTGGCAATTCTGCTAGCAGAGATGGCGATTGCCATTTGTACCAGTAGAAACAGCGATTGCCATCTCTACTGACCTTGGAGTAGAGACGGCGATTTGGTAGAATCGGCGAGTCTACTAGTAGAGACCCCAATTGTGTTATTTCTCTCAACTTATAAGAACAACTCTCTCTCTCTCTCTCTCTCTCTCTCTCTCTCTCTTTCTCTCTCTCTCTCTCTGTGTTTACCATGCATTGTCAATTTTAATGCCCGCAGTATCGCCAGCTTCAAATGTTTCTGTAATGTCTTTAACTTTGGCATCAAAATTGACTTGCTGTTTGTTGGCAGCCTTGAGGTAGTTTATAGCTGCAAACCTGCGAATTTTTTTTTGTGACGAGGTTCTGTCAGAATGTCAATATCATCAGCACCCTCTGTCATAATGTCGGTGTCACCAGCGCCCTCTGTCAGAATGTCAGTTTCACCAGTGCCTTCTGTCAGAAATTTCAAAGTCACCAGTACCTTCTGAAAGAATCTCGGTGTCACCAGTACCCTCTGGCAGAATGTCGGTATCACCAGAAAACCTCTGGCAGAATTTCAAAGTCACCAGTACCTTCTGAAAGAATTTCGGTGTCACCAGTACCTTCAGTCTGTATTTCAGTGTCAACAGCATTTTCTGTCATAATTTTGTTTAATTGTTGTGGAAATGCTACCCCTACTCTGTCACCTGTGTGTTCAAGTTCTTCAAGTTCTTCCTCAGTTCGAATACCTTCTTGTGCTAATAGCTCCAGTGTACCAGTCTGTCCTGGCTGACTGCCCGAACACGACTTCGTACGGTGTTTTACGTGTTGTGTTGCACTGATTGAGGTGTTTATGGCATATGTAACGTGGTTCAGTCCTACAGCCCACCCTGTATTCGGATTTTCTGCCATCCACTTGCCAAGTTTCAACTCCAGATCTCCATTGCCCCTTTCCACACACCCCTGGGATTGTGGATGTCGTGGTCTGCCATGGATGATGACCACACACACACACACAGAGAGAGAGAGAGAGAGAGAGAGGAGAGAGAGAGAGAGAGAGAGAGAGAGAGAGAGAGAGAGAGAGAGAGAGAGAGAGAGAGTAGCTCTTATAAGTTGAGCTTGGAAAATAACACAATTGGGGTCTCTACTAGTAGATTCGCCGATTCTACCAAATCGCCGTCTCTACTCCAAGGTCAGTAGCGATGGCAATCGCTATTTCTACTGGTGCAAATGGCAATCGCCATCTCTACTAGTAGAATTGCCAATTCTACCAGATTTCCATCTCTACTCTGACATACACCTTTGCACTGATACATAACATTTCATCAGATCCCTCCCCCCTCCCCCCCCCTCTCCCCACAAGAAAGCTCTATTCCCGAAAGGCTTCTATTGGAAGTCAAATCAGTTTCAGTTTCAGTTTCAGTTTCATCAAGGAGGTGTCAGTGCGTGCGGACCAGTCCATACACGCTACACCACATCCGCTAAATTTTGACACGACACTGCGTATGATTTTAAAGCTGATGGATATATGAATTCAATGACGAAGATGAAAGAATTTAAGACGAAGGTCTCGTGGCTACGATTTAGCAGATGTCTGACCTGCGCATTAGCCCAACGGGAGTGCATGTGCGTGTGTGTAGGATGTGAGTGTATCCATGTGCAAACGCGTATGCGCGTGCATGTCTGATCAAATCAGTATAATTACCAGTACATGTCAACGACGCCAACGGAAGACCTAAAACACACATGACACCACCACCACCACCACCATCCATGAAAGGTAATAACTATGTAGAAAACATTCTACTGACGATCCTGACAACGATAACGTCCATACCTTGGGTGAGGACGACTCTGTACGTGAACGAGAACCAGTGGAGGGAGGGACTTCTGCCCGTCTAGATCCTCACAGAGTCGATCCCTACACTCACAACAGGT
The DNA here is from genome assembly GCA_016801955.1 of Conus betulinus. Lineage (NCBI taxonomy): Eukaryota > Metazoa > Mollusca > Gastropoda > Neogastropoda > Conidae > Conus > Conus betulinus. The sequence goes on from JADBJO010007757.1 coordinate 100,848, forward strand.
ACAAAATGAAGAAATTCGCCATCCAAGCTGTTGTGAAAGCATTGTGTATTCATTTCTTATTCATTGATTTCAGCGTCATGTGTGGGGCGCGGGAGGAGCAGGAGGGGGAGAAAAGGGAGGGGGCGGCGTTTAGAGATGTGGCGCAGGGAGTAGCGAGGAGGGGGGATGTGATGGTGGTGGTGGTGATGGTGGAGGAGGGGAGGGAGGCAAATGAGGAGGGGGGGAGGGGGGGGGGGGGGGGGACGTGAGTGAGCTGTAGGGAGAAAGCGGTGGGGAGGGAGGAGGTGTTTTCGTAGGGACGTGTAGGGGAAGCTGTGTGTGTGTGTATGTATGTGTGTGTGTGTGTGTGTGTGTGTGTGTGTGTGTGTGTGTGTGTGTGTGTGTGTGTGTGTGTGTGTGTGTGTGTGTGTGTGTGTGTCTCTCTCTCTCTCTCTCTCTCTCTCTCTCTCTCTCTCTGTGTGTGTGTGTGTGTGTGTGTGTGTGTGTGTGTGTGTGTGTGTGGATGTATGTGTGTCTCCGTGTGTGTCGATGTATGTGTGTCTGTATATGTGCGTGCATGCGCGAGCGGGCGCGGTCGTATATACTTGACGTGACGCATATTACTCGTTTTTCGCGCGCTACAATCACTGGTAACAAAACAACACACAACGAAAAACAACTTCAGCGGGCCACACGCCTATAATGAAATGACAGCTCAGTTCATCAGAGAGATTTGTGTCCCCCATTGATTTCCGCATGATTTGGCACTGACCGGAAATACCACAACTGACCGTGACGCCAGCTACCCGAACCATTGGAGAGAGCCCCTTCGCGATGTGTGACACAAACCCTGTGCGCTTAATCAACCCTGCTCAACTGAAAATAGTTGGTTACGTCTCTCTCTTGGATAGTTTCTGTTACTCGCGTGCAAAAGGTATTGAGCTCGACAGTTTATCTCCTTTCTGTCCGACAGTGAGCTCAAGGCTCTGGTCTCTTGTAAAGATTTACCTCTCTGCCTTTCCATACACAGACAGGCAGAGAGATATAGACAGACAGACAGACAGACACACAGACAGACACACACACACACACCTACACACGCAAACATGCAGACACACACACACACACACACACACACACGCACACACAGAGACTTACAAAAACACACACAGAGACTTACAAACACACACAGAGACTTACAAACACACACACACTCAACACACACACACACACACACACACACACACACACACACACACACACACACACACACACACACACACTTACGAACACACATACACACACATACACAAAGAGAGGCTTACAAACAAACACACACACACACACACACACACACACACACACACACACACACACACACACACACACACACACACACACACACACAAACCGCGCGCGCGCGAGCGAGCACAATACACTACACTACACATTACACCGCATCAGCGCTGTAAAAACAGCGAAACTGCTCAACTGTTGTGTTCAGCTTACCTACAGACAGACAATGCAAACATGCGGACAGATCCTAAAATAGTACCTTACACAGTAGCCTTTTCCCCGTGCGCAAGGTAACAAGGGATGAAAAAAAGAAAGAAAGAAAGAAAGAAAGAAAGAAGAGAAAAGTCCCACGATGCCTAATGCACATGTACGTTCTAAGGCAGGTTTTTTTTTTTTTTTTTTTTCTTTTTTTAAATTGGGATTTCAGTTCCATCCTACGTCAGCCTACGACACAGATCAGAGGAGACGTAGAAAGACAGATGGTGAGATTTACGTCCCACCAGCCTGCACCTCTTTACGGACAAATCGTTCGTAATTTGGAGTCTGTGAAAGAGGTGAGGCCTGCATCTCCTTCACTGATTTTTTTTTAAGGAGTTTGTTTGCAATGATGACATCTTTCACAGTCTACAAGCAGCAATGGTGACATCATTCATAATCCGCAAACAGCAGTGATGACATCATTGACTATTTACAAGTGGCAAGGAGGACATCTTTCAAACCTAGGTGTGGCAATGATGTCATCGTTCGCAATCTACAAATGGTGATGATGACATCATTCGCAATCTACGAGTGACAATAACAACATCATTGACTATATGCAGGTGGTTATGATGACGTTACTCACAATCTACAAGCATTAGTGATGACATCACTCATAATGCACGAGCGGCATCGATGTCACCCTTAATAATTCATAGCGACCATGATGATACCATTTACAAGTTACAGGCAGCGATAATGTTGTCCCATCTCCCTTGTAACCTCCTCACGTGCGCGCTGGGCAGCTTTGCGTGCTGATCGGATCAGCTTTTTCTTCATGGCGCATTCCAAGTTGTCAACTCTCATGGCGCTGTTTTCTTGTTTCGTTCATGGGTGTTGTAGCTGAACGGATGCCCATGCTTCTGGATCTAGTCAGTCTGATCATTTTAATGGCAGATTTGAGGAAATATCAGCAGACCTTTGGAAACCCTAGACATCTGGACAGAGACCTTAGATGATGGAAGTGGCATTGATGCCATATACATGGATTTCAAGAAGGCTTTTGACAGCGTCCCATACCGCAGACTGATAGCAAAAGTCGGAGCCCATGGAAATAAAGGGTAAAATCCTACAATGGATCCAAGATTTCCTTACCAGCAGAGTGCAGTGCATCAATATGAACGGAACAAAGTCAGGCTGAGCAGATGTGACCAGTGGCATCCCATAGGGCAGTGTGTTGGGGCCTGTTCCTTTTCTGTTGTACATCAACGATTTGCCCCAACACGTCCAGAGTCATGCTGAGCTTTTTGCTGATGATACAAAAATTTTCGCCCGAAACGACAACAGTGATGTGCAGGAAACTCTTCAAGAGGATCTCAACCGACTCCAGAAGTGGTCAACCGATTAGCAATTAAAGTTCCACCCTCAAAAATGCAGTGTGATTAGGCTTGGTAACACCAAAAGAGAGGCAACATACTGTATGAACAGTAAAAACTCTGAGGGTGAGGACACCACTGACAGACTGGAAGATAGTGAAGAAGAGCGAGACTTGGGAGTGTTGGTGGATAAGGACCTTAGTTTCAAGAACCATGTGGCACAAACAACGGCACAAACAACGGCTAACAGGATCCTTGGGGTCATCAGAATGTCCTTCGATCACCTTACACCAGAAACCTTTGTCCAACTCTATAAGTCCCTTGTGAGGCCAATCCTCGAGTATGGTCACGCTGTATGGAAGTCAAGATTTAAAAACCCTGTGTGCTGACCAGGAGGATGTTCAAAGGCGAGCAACAAAACTCACTGGCCGTTTGAAAGAAAGAAAATAATATGCAGAGCGCCTAGTAGCACTTAAACTGCCAAGCCTGGAACACCACAGAAATAGACGCGACATGACTGACACCTTTAAGTTTGTACAGGGTTTATATGACAGACAGACCACAACTCCAGCTCCACCAAGGTAGAGACACTAGAGGGAACTCTCTAAAATTAGAGAAAAGACATTGCAGACTGAACATGCGTTCCAGCTTCTTTGCACTGAGAGTGGTGTGTCCACATGGAACAGTCTTCCAGATAATGTGGTGACAGCGTGTGTGTGTGTGTGTGTGTGTGTGTGTGTGTGTGTGTGTGTGTGTGTGTGTGTGTGTGTGTGTGTTTGTGTGTGTGTGTGTGTGTGTGTGTGTGTGTGTGTGTGTGTGTGTGTGTGTGTGTGTGTGCGCGAGCGCGCGCGTGTGTGTTTATGTAAGTGGCTGTATTATATATGCATGTATATATCTATCTATCTATCTATCTATATATATATATATATATATATATATATATATATATATATATGTGTGTGTGTGTGTGTGTGTGTGTGTGTGTGTGTGTGTGTGTGTGTGTGTGTGTAATCAAATAGCCTAGCAACATCGGCTTCTGGCTTTTGCCAGAGCCGACTTGAAGCTGTCAACTGACTTTTGGTGTACGATGTTATCGTCGAGGTGGTTCCACTCAGTTATTGTCTTTGGGAAGTATGAGTTTCGGTACTGATCGGTGTGTGTTTCAGGAACGCAGTAGCACCTATCATTATTTCGTATGTAGTTCTCCACTGGGTTTTGTGACAGGTACGTACTGTTGTCTCTAGTGGAGCAGATACGTCGTCCTGGTTTCTGAGGTGTAATGAAGTCACTTGGGGTGATTGCTGGCACCAGACCCTCAACCACCCTGTAAAAGAATCCTAGACGTAGTTGGAGCCGCCGTTCTTGGAGTGTAGTGAGCTCATGTTTTCTCAACAAACCTGTTATGAAGCCTTGCGTGGTGGAACGGTAATCCTTAGCTATGAAGCGCACTGCATTTCTTTGTACGCGCTCCAGCATGTTGATCTCTTGCTGCAAGTGTGGGTCCCAAATGATTGTTGCATACTCCAGGACGGGGCGTATGAGTGCGAGGTAGGCATTTCTTCGGCAGGAGGTGGGACTGTGCCTGAGATTCCGCCGGAGAAATCCTAGTGTGCTATTGGCCTTCTTTGTGATGGAGGTGATGTGTTGAGACCACTTGAGGTTGGCGGCGAATTGGATGCCGAGGTATGGGTTATGAGGGACTTGCTGCAGGATGGTATTATTTAGGGAGTAGAAATACGAGGTAGAGGATTTTGCAATGCTCATGATGTAGCATTTTGAGGCATTGAATCGCATGCCCCATTTGTCTGCCCATGACTCTAGTGACTTGAGGTCCTCTTGTGTAGGTGTGGTGGTCATTAAAGTCGTTGATCTCTCTGTAAATGAGGCAGTCATCTGCGAACAGGCGTACTTGGGATTTGACTGCTTCATATGGCATATGTGGAAGGAATAGGGGGGCCAAGCACGGTGCCTTGTGGGACTCCTGAGTCGACAGTTGTGGCATTGGATGTAGTGCCCTCTACCACCACTTGCATGGTTCGCTCTGTTAAGAAGCAGGTAAGCCAGGTGTGGAGGGTGCCGGTGATGCCGTAACTGGTCAACTTATGGAGGAGACGGAAGGAAGAGAGACTTATCTGGTGTCCATGTGGTGTGAAGAATGGCCGCCAGACAGAAACCACAGAGGGGAATATGGGAGAGGAAAAGGAGGGGGGGGGGGGGGGGGGGGGGTTGCGTGGAAGGAGGGGAGGAGTGAGGCGATGGGGTTGCGTAGTTAGTTTAGTGGGGTGGTGAGATGTATGTGACGGTTGTGGTTAAGGTGGATTGATAATAATGCTAAGGGGGATGGGTGTGTGCATATATATATATATATGTATGTATGTATGTATATATATGTATATATATGTAATCTAAATAATAATGATAAATAAATAAATAAATAAAAAATAAATAAAATAAAATTATATATATATATATATGGGTAGTAATAATAATAATGATAGTGCTAGTAATTATAATAAGTAGAAGAATAAAAATGAGAGTAACTGTAATTTAAAAAAAAAATCAAGCGAATAAAATAGATAAATGATTTTGCTGGGTGATCAAGGAGGTGGTAGTGGTTATGTGTGGGGGTAGTTGTGAAAGGCGTTAGGTAATGTTAATAAGGGAGGCAAGGGAATGGAAGATTATTGGGTGATAAGGTATAATTGGGGGGGGGGGGGGGGGGGGGGGGGGGAGTTTGGGAAAAAAATGGGGGGGGGGTGGGGAGGAGGGTAATGTGTGTGTGTGTGTGTGTGTGTGTGTGTGGGGGGGGGGGGGGGGGGGCAAGAGAAGGACAGCTCATATATCTCCATCCACTATGAGGTGGGGGGGTGGGGGGGGGTGGGAGGTTCATACAAATAGTGCTGTTGAAAAAGTAAACAATGCTGTGGGATGATGTTTATTGTAACAGGTGAAATAATGTGTTGGCATTAATATGCTGATGTTGGTTGAGAAAAGATAGCTTTAATCAAAGTTTTAACAAATAATATAGTATACATATACATCAAAGGGGGTGGGGGTGGGGGGGGGGGGGGGGGGGGGGGGGCACATGTAAACAGTATTCTGGGGTGAGTTATGATCATGATGAGACTAACTGTGGGAAAGTTGTCACACATATTCACACACACACACACACACACACCACACACACACACACACACACACAACACACACACAAACACACACACACACATACACACACAATACACATATAGACATATATATATATATATTATACACTCAAAAAAAAAATTCTTTCATTAATCAGTCACTGATGGGTGATGATCAAGTGAGATCAACAACAGCACCATAGGAAGGTCTTCTTCTCCGTTCACTTAGGCAGGAATCCTGGAGGTACTGGCAA
>JADBJO010007758.1:0-10000 GCA_016801955.1 Conus betulinus
TTGCCACTGTGGTTGGTTCGCTTACACTTACCTTTAGTGGGACGTACCCCCATTTCGGTTCATGTGTACCAAAGCTGAATGCTGGGTGTACCTACCTGTGCCTATTGGCGGACGGTGAAGATGATCGACGCCGACAACGATCTGCCGCATGAAAGCGCCCGTGCCTCTCCCTCCCTCAGACCCTTTCCTGTAATGAGATATATGATCATCTATTATAAGTGATAATAATAATAATGACTATACAAATGATAATATAAATAAGACTCATACTATAATAGCAATACTCGCCATATAATACAACTGCTGATGCGATGCTGCTGATAATATAATTACTAATCCTAATGATACTCATCATAAACACTCCTCCTATAATACTCCTCCTCATAATCCCCCTCTCAATTTGGGAAGGGGAACAGAAGAAGCAGGGGGTGGGGTGATTCCGACCAGGAAGAAAGCTGGTATTGCCCAGAGCAGAGTGAGAGACAGATGACATAGCAATCATGACAGCTGCGACTCGAGAGACCAGAGACAGAGACAAACTCTACGACGACAGACAGATAGAGAAGAGAACAGCCAGACAACAGACAGACAGACAGAGCAGAGACGAGAGAGTTTGTTCAGATGAATCTGAATAACATTATGGTCCGAAACAATTTCACGGTAGTCTATGGTGGGAGGGGGGGGGTGGGCTATAGGGTCAACTGACCGTAGAAAGTCTGCATACTACCCCCGCCCCTCTTTCCCTCAGACGGTGTCGGGCCTTGAACTCTTTACCTCACATGGATCTGCGGGCCGCATCCTAGATGCTCTTCTCTATGGAGATGGAGAAGAGCCTGGCGGATGGGGGAGAAGAGTGGACATGAAGTGGGGCAATCTGGGGGGAGGGGGGAGGGCCTGATGGTGATTGGGGTGGCGGGAGGACTGGTGAGTGTTGGGGGAGAGTGTGAACGGTGGAGACATTGGAAGGGTGCAGTTGGGTGGGGAACGACTATAGGGTGGGGGAGGCCGGGGTGGGGGTGGAGTGGTGGAGGAGAGGGTGGACAGGTGGGCATGAATGGGTGCATGATTGGGTGCTAGGGGACGGATGGGATGGGGGACTGGAGTGAGGCCTGGCGAGTGGGAGGAGAGGGTGGACAGTGGGCAGTGGGAAGGGGGGGCGCAGTGGGGGGAGGGGGGACGGAATGGGGATTGGGAATGGAAGGGGAGACTGTGCGAGTGTGGAGGAGAGGTTGGAACAGGTGTGCAGTGGAAGCGGGGGCACTTTGGCGGAGGGTGGGACGGATGGGGATTTGGATGGAGGGGAGGACTGGCGGAGTGGTGGAGGAGAGGGGGACAGTGGCAGTGGAGGGGAGGGGGTCAGGCACGGGTGAGGGGGGGAACGAATGGGGACCCTTGACAAAACGGCGGAACATGCGGAGGGGTGTGGAGTATCCGGAGGGTGGGGAAAGTAGGGCTGAGTGTGGTGGAGATGGCGGAGGGGTTGGTTGAGTTGGTCGAGGGGGGTGGAGTATGGCGCGGGTGGCAGTATGCGGATGGTGGGGGAGTATTCGGCTGCGGGGGTGGGCATAATGGGTTGAGTGTGTGGACAGGCGTATCGGGTGGGAGTACACATGGGTGAAGGGGTGTGGGAGTATGCGAGGTGTGGGTTGAGTAATGGTTGCTGTGGGGATTATGGGGAGGGGTGGGGATGTTGCGAGTGATGGCGAGGGGTGGGGGAGTTGGCGTGAGTGATGTCGGCGTGGTGGGGGAGTATGGCGGAGGGTGGGGGGAGTATGGCGAGTGGATGGGGAGGGGTTGGGGGAGTATGTGCGGAGTGATGTGGAGTTTGGGGGAAGTAATGCGGCGGGGTTGTGGGAGTATGGGGGAGGGCGAAGGGGTGGGAGTATGGCGGAGGGATGGGGGAGTATGGCGGAGGTGTGGGGGAGTCTGGGGGAGGTGTGGGGGAGTATGGCGGGGGGTGGGGAGCTATGGGGAGGGGTGGGGAGTATTGGCTTGAGGGGTGGGGTAGTTGGTCGGAGGGTGGGGGATTATGGGGGAGGGGTGGGGGATATGTATGGGGGAGTTTGGTGGGGAGTATGGCGGAGGGGGTGGGGACGAAGTATGGCGGAGGGGTGGGGGGAGTCATGGAGGGAGGGTGCTGGGGGATCTGTCGAGGGGGTGGGGGATTATGGGAGGGGTGTGGAGTGAGCAATGGCGGCAGGGGGATGGGGGAGTATGGTCGGAGGGAGTGGGGGGGAGTATGTCGGATGGGGCGGGGAGGGGGGGGAGTATGGCGGAGGGGTGGGGGAGTATGGGGGGAGGGGGTAGGGAGTGGGGGAGTGATGGTGGCGGAGGGGTGGGGGAGTATGGCAGGAGGGGGGGAGGGGTGGGGGAGTATGGCGAGGGGGGAGGGTGGGGGGGCGTATGGCGGAGGGGGGGGGAGTATGGGAGATGGTGGGGGAGCCATGGCGGGGAGGGGGAGTATGGGCGGGAGGGGTGGGGGAGTATGGCGGATGGGGGGAGGGGTGGGGGAGCAGGCGGAGGGGTGGGGTATATGGGGGAGGGATGGGGGAGTAGGCGGAGGGGTGGGGGAGTATGGGGGAGGGGTTAGGGGGAGTATGGGCGGAGGGGGGCGGGGTGGGGGAGTATGGTGGGGGGAGTTCTGTGCGGATGGGGGAGGGGTGGGGGAGCATGAGGAGGGAATGGGGGAGTATGGGGAGGGGGGAGTAGTATGGCGGAGGGTGGGCGGGGGGGGGAGTATGGCGGAGGGGTGGGAGGGTATGGGAGGGGGCGGAGTAGTATGGGGAGGGGTTGGGGTGGGGTAGGATGGGGGAGGGGTGGGGGAGTATGGCGGAGTGTTGGGGGAGTATGGGGAGGGGTGGGGGGAGTATGCGGAGTGATGGGGGAGGGGGTGGGGGAGTATGGGAACAGAGGGGTGGGGGAGTATGGGCGGAGGGGGTGGGGGAGGGGTGGGGGAGTATGGCGGGAGTGGGTGGAGGGGTGGGGGAGTATGGCGGAGGGTGGGGGAGTATGGCGGAGAGGTGGGGGAGTATGGCGGAGGGGGTGGGGTGGGGAGTAGGCGGGAGGGGTGGGGGAGTAGGCGGATGGGGGAGGGGTGGGGGAGTATGGCGGAGGCGGTGTGGGGGAGTATGGGGGAGGGGTGGGAGTTGCGGAGAGTATGGGGGAGTATGGCGGCGGAGGGGTGGGGGAGTATGGAGGAGGGGTGGGGCGAGTATGGCGGAGGGGTGGGGGAAGTATGGCGGGAGGCAGGGTGGGGGAGGGCGGAGGGGTGGGAGTATGGGCGGAGGGGGGGAGGATGGGGGTATGGACAGGGGGTGGGGGAGTAGTGGGAACTGGGGGGAGTATGGCGGCGCCGGGAGGGGTGGGGGGAGTATGGCGGAGGTGAGTGGGGAGTCTTGGCGCAGGTAGGGTAAGATGGGGTGGGGGAGTATGGCGGAGTGATGGCGGAGGGGTGGGGGAGTATGGCGGGGGGGGGGGGTATGGCGAGGGGGTGGGGGAGTCTGGCGGAGTGAGTGGCGGAGGGGTGCGGGGATGTAGGGCGGAGGGGTGGGGGAGAGGGGCGGAGGGGTGGGGGAAGTAGTATGGCGGAGTGATGGGAGTATGGGGAGGGGAGTATGGGGAGGGGTGGGGGAGTGATGGCGGAGGGGTGGGGGGGTATGGCGGAGGCGTGGGGAAGTATGGCGGAAGGGGTGGGGGAGTATGGACGGAGTGATGGCGAGGGGGGGGGGAGTAGGGGGAGGGGTGGGGGATTATGGCGGAGGGGTGGGGGGAGTATGGCGGAGTGAGGCGGAGGGGTGGGGTATGGCGGAGGGGTGGGGGCGTTGGCGGCGGGGTGGGGAGTATGGGGAGGGTGGGGGAGTATGGGGAGATGGCGGGGAGTATGGACGGAGGGGTGGGGGAGATGTGGGAGGGGTGGGGGAGTATGGCGGAGGTGATGGGGGAGGGGTGGGGGGAGTATGGCGGCGGGTGGGGGAGTATGGCGGAGGGGTGGGGGAATTATGGGGGAGGGGTGGCGGAGTAGGGGGGAGGATGGGGAGTGCAGTGGGGGAGTATGGGGAGGGGGGGGAGTATGGCGGAGGGGTGGGGGAGTTGTGGCGGAGGGAATGGGGGGTTATGGGGGACGGGTGGGGAGGGAGTATGGCGGAGGGAGGGGAGTATGGTGGGAGGGGGTGGGGGGGAGTATGGGGGAGGGGTGGGGAGTATGGGGAGGGGTGGGGGAGTAGGGGGAGGGTGGGGGAGTAAGGGGAGGGGGGTGGGGTGGGGGAGTATGGCGGAGGGGATGGGAGTATGGGGGAGGGGTGGGGGATAGTAATGGCGGAATTCCATCGCGGGGGAGGGGTGCGGAGGGTGGCGAGGGATGGGGGTATGGCGGAGGGGGGAGGGAGGGAGTATGGCGGGAGGGAGGGAGGGATGGGGGAGGTATGGCGGAGGGATTGGGCGCAGTATGGGGGCCCCCCGGGGGAGTAGGAGCACTGGGGGAGTATGCGCGGAGGGGGAGGGCGGACGGGGGAGTCTAAGGCGGAGGGGTGGGGAGTATGGGGGAAGGGGTGGGGGAGTTTTTCGGAGGGTGGGAGGAGTTTACGAGAGTGGGGGAGGGATGGGGGAGTATTGATTCTGTCTGAAGTATGGGGGGGGGTGAATGGGTGGGGGAGCGGTGGGGGAGGGCTGGGCGGAGCGCGGAGGGTGGGGGAGTATGGCGGAGTGCGGACGGGGTGGGGCCGGAGGGGCGGAGAGGGGTGGGGGGAGTAGGGGGCGGGAGGGGTGGGGGAGATGGCGGAGGGGTGGGGGAGTAGAGAGAAAGACAGGGAGACGGAGATTGAGAGAGAGATGGGGGAGTAAGAGCGACAGACAAAGAGAGCAACGGAGAAATGGGGGAGTATGGAGAGACCACAGAAAGATACAGTCAAGACAGACGGGGAGTAGGAGGGAGGGGGAGGGATGGGGGGAGGGACGGAAAGGTGAGGGAGGGTTAGGGGGGAGAAGAGGCGAGAGGGTACGAGGGGGGAGTCAGAGAGAAGGGGGAGAAGAGAGAAGGGGGAGGCGGGAGGGAGTAGGGAGGAGTATGGGGGAGGTGCGGAGGGGGGGGGATGGGGGAGGGGGGAGGAAGGGAGTATGGGTTTAAGGGATGGGGGAGTATGGGGAGGTTGTGGGGGCACAGTAACGGCACAGGGGGGAAGGAGTATGGCCAACAACGGAGGGATTACCCATCACGGAGGGATGGGGGAGTCTGGCGGACGTCTCACCATGCCTGGAGACGGTCAACACTGACAACCAAGGGATCACAGGGGTGCCTGTGTTTTACTGCCATTGAGGTAGGGAGGAGGTTACCATGTCTTACCTGTCGGTGTGGGGGAGTAGAGGAGGGCGGACCATGTGTTAGTATACCTGTCACTGAGGTAGGTGGGAGGTTACCATGTTCTTACCTGTCTTTGAGTATGTAGAGGAGGTTACCATGGGTCTTACCTGTCATTGGAGGTAAATGGGGTAGTTACCCCACTGTATCTACCTGTCAGTGAGGTAGGGGGGAAGGAGTATCACACCCCTGTGTCTTACCTGTCAGGGAGGTATGGGGAGGAGGTGGAGTTCACCCACGGTGGTCTTACCTGTCAGTGAGGTAGGGGAGGTTACCCTCACTGTATCTTACCTGTCAGTGAGGTATGGAGGAGGGGTACCCCACTGTGTCTTACCGGGGGTGTCAGTGAGGTAGGGGTGGGGGTACCCTCACTCTGTCTTACCCTGTCAGTGAGGTAGGGGAGGTTACCCTCACTGTATCTTACCTGTCAGTGAGGTAGGGGAGGTGACCCTCACTGTGTTTTACCTGTCAGTGAGGTAGGGGAGAGTTAACCCCACTGTGTCTTACCTGATCCGTGAGGGGTAGGGAGAAGGTTACCCTCACTGTGTTTTTACCTGTCAGTGAGGTAGGGCGAGGTTACACCCACTGTGTCTTACCTGTCAGTGAGGTAGGGTAGGTGACCCTCAGCTGTCTTACCGGTCAGTTAGGTAGAGAGGTTACCCGACTGTGATCTTTGGGAAGCTGTCAGTGAGGTAGGGGAGGTTACCCTTGGGGCTGTGTCCGAAACACCTGTCAGTGAGGTTAGGGGAGGTTACATTCCCTCACTGTGTGCGTTACGTAGCGTCAGTGAGTAGGGGAGTGCGTGCAACCCTCACTGTGTCTTACCTGTCAGTGAGGTAGGTGAGGTTACCCCCACTGTGTCTTACCTATCAGTGAGGTAGGGGAGGTTACCCTCCAAGCTGTCTTACCTGTCAGTGAGGTAGGGGAGAGTTACCCTCACTCTGTCTTACCTGTCAGTGAGGTAGATGAGGTTACTCCTCACTTTGTCTTACCTTGTCAGTGCGGTAGGGGAGGGATACCCTCACTGTATCTACCTGTCAGTGAGGTAGTCGGTGAGGTTACCCTCACTGTCTTACCTGTCAGTGAGGTAGGGGAGGTTACCGTCGCTGTCTTACCTGTCAGTGAGGTAGGTGAGGTTACCCCTCACTGTGTCTTAACCTGTCAGTGAGGTAGGGGAGGTTACCCTCACTCTGTCGTACCTGTCAGTGAGGTAGGTGAGGTTACCCGCTGGAAGCTTACCATGTCAGTGAGGTAGGTGAGGTTAAGGTATACTCGCTGTGTCTTACCTTCAGTGGAGGTAGGGGAGGTTACCCTCACTGTGTCTTTACCTGTCAGTGAGGTAGGTGAGGTTACCCTCACTGTGTCCTTACCTGTCAGTGAGGTAGGGGAGGTTACCCCCAATGTGTCTTTCCTGTCAGTGAACCTGTAGAGGAGGTTACCCTCACTGTGTCTTACCTGTCCAGTGAGGTAGAGGAGGTTACCCCCACTGTGTCTTACCTGTCAGTGAGGTATAGTGAGGTTACCCTCACTGTGTCTTACCTGTCAGTGAGGTAGGGGGAGGTTACCCTCACTGTGTCTTACCTGTCAGTGAGGTAGGGGAGGGTTACAACACCACTGTGTCTTACCTGTCAGTGAGGTTAGGGAGGTTACCCTCACAGTGTCCTTACCTGTCATGTGAGGTAGGGGAAGTTACCCTCACGCTGTGTCTTTCCCTGTCAGTGAGGTAGGGGAGGTTACCCTCACTGTGTCTTTCCCTGTCCAGTGAGGTAGGGGAGGTTACCCTCACTGTGTCTTTCCTGTCAGTGAGGTAGGGAGGTTACCCTCACTGTGTCTTACCTGTCAGTGAGGTAGGGGAGGTTACCCTCACTGTGTCTTTCCTGTCAGTGAGGTAGGGGAGGTTACCCTCACTGTGTCTTTTCCTGTCAGTGAGGTAGGGGAGGTTACCCTCACTGTGTCTTACCTGTCAGTGAGGTAGGGAGGTTACCCTCACTGTGTCTTTCCTGTCAGTGAGGTAGGGAGGTTACCCTCACTGTGTCTTTCCTGTCAGTGAGGTAGAGGAGGTTACCCTCACTGTGTTTTTACCTGTCAGTGAGGTAGGGGAGGTTACCCTCACTGTGTCTTTCCTGTCAGTGAGGTAGGGAGGTTACCCTCACTGTGTCTTTTTCCTGTCAGTGAGGTAGGGGAGGTTTACCCTCACTCTGTCTTACCTGTCAGTGAGGTAGGGGAGGTTACCCTCACTGTGTCTTACCTGTCAGTGAGGTAGGGGGTTACCCTCACTGTGTTTTACCTGTCAGTGAGGTAGGACCCTGTCAGTGAGGTAAAAGGTTACCCCACTGTGTCTTACCTGTCAGTGAGGTAGGGGAGAAGGTTACAACCCACTGTGTCTTACCTGTCAGTGAGGTAGGGATGAGGTTACCCCCACTGTGTCTTACCTGTCAGTGAGGTAGGGAGTGGTTACACCCACTGTGTCTCACCTGTCAGTGAGGTAGGTTCAGCAGGTTGCCGTTGGGGGCCAGCTCAAAGAGGTAGGTAGGTTACCCTCACTGTGTCTCACCTGTCAACTGAGTGAGGTAGGTCAGCAGGTTGCCGTTGGGGGCCAGCTCAAAGACCAGGTAGTAGCTGTGCGCAGTCTCCATGGCCTCCAGTCAGACAGACGATGTGCGGGTGACGCACGTGCTGCAGCAACACCAGCCTCGCGCCGGAAGTTGCGTCGGGCGGCCTCGCGCCGAATGATGAGGCGTTTGGACACCACCTTGACCGCCACCTGGTGGCAGAGCACGTGCGACAAAGACTTCTGACATGTTGTCTCAGTGAGTTCGGACAGAGAAAGATGTGTGATGGGGCATGGATTATCGACAAAAAGGCTCTATAACCTTTTTTTTTGGAAATAAAAGCCTATGAGAGTTTTGAGAGAGCAATGTATCAGAGTTTTGAAAAGAAAGTCTGATGAGGAGAGGATGGCGGGAGGGTAAAAATCGTAGATGATTCTGGAATGAAGACCCTTTGGCAAGGAGTTTTCTTTGCTTAGTTTTGTTTGAGTTTAAAGAAAAGCCCCTACATTCCCATTAAACGATCTTTAGAGATAAGATTTATAATTAAGATTTTGGAAGATAAGGGACATAATGAGCGACTGTTCACCAAAAAAAAGAATCCTATTATGAGAGCTTTGAGGGATCTCCACAGAAAGTCCCACAATTAGGGTTTTAAAAAGGCCTATAATGCAATGTTAAGAAAAAGTCTACAAAGTGGGCTTTGAAACCAATTTAATGACGGTTTACAAAGAATTACAACAATATCTTTTGAAGTGCTTTAATGAGGGGTTTTCCAAATCTATGAAGAGGGTTTCCAAAAAACACGAAGTTCCAGTAATGAAGGTTTTGAAAGAAAAGTCCTCTGATGGGGGTATGGGAAGTTTACTTTGCCCCGAGTTACATATGTAGACCTTGTTCATTACATTGCTGTGAATGTTTATGTAAATTGACAGTTGGTTACATAACTTGTTTGTATAGGCTTTCTAATACATCGTTGCCTATCACATTGTTTGTTGGCTGGTTACATTACTTCTTGGTGCGGAGTTTCTCTAACATCATCGTTCCATAATATATATATATATATATATTATATATATATATATATATATATATATATTATATATATATTATGTATAATACTTATATAGTGCATTTCTTGTTACATAACTCAATGCGCTTACATCCACCATTTGCACTTATTCATACAATATTCATGAGGGAGGGAGTTCCAAATAGAAGGTGCTCTAAAACTGAAGGCTTTCGCCAACAGATTTCAGAACGCTTAGGGATTTTCAAAAGTTTTTGTGAAGAAGAGCGAAGGGTACGAGAGCTTTGGTAAGTGCAGAGAGAAGAAGAGAGATAGTGAGGAAGAGATTCATTGAAGTGGCGGAAAGCAAGAACTGCCAGTTTAAATTGCCACCGATACTGTATGGGAAGCCAGTGCAGTTCCATCAGCATGGGAGTGATGTGCTCATACTCCTCCTCTTCAAAACAAGTCGTGCAGCGCTATTTTGGACTCTCTGCA
This sequence comes from Conus betulinus, assembly GCA_016801955.1. NCBI lineage: Eukaryota > Metazoa > Mollusca > Gastropoda > Neogastropoda > Conidae > Conus > Conus betulinus. The sequence continues at coordinate 9,410 of JADBJO010007758.1, forward strand.
GCCGAGCAATCTGTTCTGCGGGAAGCCCAGCATAAACAAGTTGCAGTAGTCCAGTCTTGACATCACCGTGGCACAGACTAGCCTGACAGCTACTTCCCTGGATATAAAGCGTCGGATGGAAGCAATACGTCTCAGCTCTAAAAAGGATGAGCGACAGACTACAGATATTTCACACGTCCACGCTCTCTCTCTCTCTCTCTCCTCTCTCTCCTCTCTCTCTCTCTCTCTCTCTCTTCTCTCCTCTCTCTCTCTCTCACATCCCTTTTGGTGGACCCTCATCCCCTCCACCCCCAACACTCCCTCTCCCTCGCTCTCTCTTTCCCCTTCTCTCTGACTGTCTGTCTGGCTCTGCCCTCTAACCCCCCCCCCCCCCCCCCCCCCCATATCCCGCTTCTCTCCCACTCCGCCAAAAACCAACACCAGCTTAATACCGTTAATCCAAACAGATTGCGGTAACGCTGCCGTGTCCTCAATCACACACCTGTGTGTGTTGTGTGGTGGAACAACCCCAACATTGATACTTGGCTGCCTGGCTCCCACTGTGTGTTGACCGTCTGCAAGTCTGGCCCCACCCCCACCCTTCCTCCTCCT